>CAHIKZ030000893.1:102500-115000 GCA_903632075.3 Acanthosepion pharaonis | reverse complement strand
CTCAACTCAATTGGCTTTCTTTTCAGATTATCACGTTAGTTATACTAGTGTCATCCAAGCTTAACTTTGAACAAAGAAAGTTCATCCTAAAATGCTAATGGAAGTATAAAAATGCTGCTGAAGTTCAAAGATGGTATCGAAGAGAGTTTTATTTGGATTCACCCATGCGGCTTCCAATCTCACAAATTAGAGATAAGTTTGAAGCTGATGATTCCTGTGTATGATGGGCACAAGAACCGTTATGGAAGACCATGGATATCAATTACACTCTGTGAAGAAATAAAAGATGGAAAGTTTTCACAGAAGTCCAAGAAACCTATTGAAATATTGATTGTTGCTTGTGATTCAATTCAATGTCTGGATCAAAATGAACATCAATTTGAAAACATGCAATGACAAAATCTTAAGAGCACACATTTATCATAAACACTGTCTTCATAATTCCTTATTTAAATTACATGTAGCTGGTTCTAGGTGCTTGAATTATTTCTTAAGAAAGCTTCAAAATGGGTACACATTTTTGAGTCACCTTGTAGATATTAAATATGAGCCATGATTCCCTTACGACTAACTCTGGGAAATTTATTTGGTAAGGTTTCAATTATTCTATTCATTGCGTCGTGTTGTGAGCAATGCTTGGAGCATCAATTTGAAAAGAAAAACAGCGGCAGAATCTAAAGAGTGTGCATTTATAATAAATACTGTCTCTGTGTGCATTATTTCATTTACATATAGTTGGTTCTAGATACTTGAGTTATTTCTTAAGAAAGCTTCGAAATGTGTATACATTTTGAGACACGCTCTCTTTTTTATCTATCTATCTATCTATCTATCTATCTATCTATCTATCTATCTATGTCTCTCTCTCTCTCTCTCTCTCTATATATATATATATATATATATATATATATATATATATATAGAGAGAGAGAGAGAGAGAGAAAGAATGAGAGAATTGATTTATTAATCAGACAGGAGGCACGGTGGAGTAATGGATAGCGGCTCGGATCGAGGAATCGAAGAGCCGAGTTCGAATTCCAGTCATTACATTCACTTACGTGCTAATGAATCCTCTTCTTCTCCCCCAGACCGGGTTCTATAGCCTTGGATGGCAACTGGTCTACCACAAAAAGAAATGGCAACCTACTGCGGGAAAAAAATCTGCCTCGTTAATCGAAAGATACATGATCGCCTAAGCGTGTATCGCGCATGGCACATAACTGACTGAATCCGACAGATTTGTAAACATTTTAACTTTATTATTAGCGGCCACACGTATCTGAAAAAAAAAAAAATCTGCGCTCTTCTTTATTAAGGTTCCTCGAAGTTTCAGACCGGTCGGTGAAAATAAATAAATATACTGCTTAATATATAAATGAAGCGTCTACTCAAATACGCGTTCAACTAGAGTAATAACGTTTAAAGTAATACATTCATATATATGATAATGTGTATTCGTAATTGTATGTGCGTGTTTGTCTAGTATCCGATGGCCGTTTAGACATACTAGACTTTTTACAAACTTACATACATATAGAATTATCTATGTTTTTAATGCACGTAATACATAACTGACCAATTGATACAAACAACATTGAAAATACCAAAGTTCTGTCTTTTTGTCTGTTTTCTCTGAATCTCTGACGAAGCTTTAATAAAAGTGAAACATGTTAGATTGATAAACGTTTCCCTCTTTGTTCTTCATCTTATCATCCTTTCGGATTCCGTTCCACATTTAATCTGCATTTGATCATTAATTCATACATACATACATACATACATACATGTGATAAAATAAAATAAAGAACAAACAGGAAACGTATCCCAATCTAATATGTTTCACGTTTATTAGAGCTTCGTTAGAGATCGAGATAGAAATGAAAAAGCAAAAGAACACAGAGTTCTTATTGGTCTTATTAGTTCTTATTGGTCAGATACGTGTCACGTGTATTAAGGCATAAAATATAAATCTGTGTGAGGAACATTTTGGACGTTAAACTATGTAATATTGTATGAGTGTGTATGTAAAGAAACGCTTCTTTGTCTAGATGTATGTCGGACGGTAACGTTAATTCATGTAAGTATCTATGTGTGTGTTTGAGGAATGTCTATAGATATCATCCTCGTATACGTCGGTGAAATGTAGCGAAATGTTGCAATAATTTTATATATGGTTGGATTTTTTTATATTCTTATGTGTATGTATGTGCGTGAGGAATATATGTTGTCGTCACTTCTGTGTGGGTCGGTGAAACAATATTTCAAACAAATGTCGAAGACCGTTGCTAATGTCGATATGTTACAAGTATGTGTCTCCACATAAAATAATTATACCGTTTATTTGAATTATTGCCACAAGTAAAACTTAGTATACCGTATATACTCGTGTATATGACGAGAAGGATTTCGCTTAAAGACACTTGCCTTCATGGTTGAGTCGGTAGAAGCATGTCAGATTTAATAGTTTCTCCCGATAAGGATGAAGCAAGTTCAAATCCTACCGGAGGGTGTATATTTTCTTTAATATAATTTCTCGAATATTCAGGCTGGTAGACGATGGTAATTATAATATTTAGATATACTCGTGTATAAGTTGACTTCATTTATAGTGTGACCCCCTGAATTCTTTGCTTTAATTTTAACCCCTCCTTAAAAAAATTATAAAAATGAAATTAAAAATAAAATTGTATAGTGCGATGTGTGATTTTTAACATCTTCAAAAAAATACTTCTCTATAGTGCGACCTACTGTTTTTTTTTTTTTTTTTTTTTTTGCGTAAAAAAACTGATCATAAAAACTCATACTAAATTCAAGTACATACAGATCAATGAATCAAGGTTTATGCAAATTTCAGACACGGTTCTTACAGATAAATGATGACCAGGGAAAATTGTATATAGATATAGTATTTCCTTAATTTGGCTTGTCTACTTTTTAAAGAGATTTCTCATTCAAATCAATTAAAAAAGAGAGAAAGAAAGAAAGACGGAAAGAAATAATGCGATAAAAAGAAAAGGAGAAAGAAATTAATAAAGAAAACAATAAAAAGAAAAGGAATACGAAGGAAAGCAAGGCAAAGGGCCGAAAAGAAAGAGAAAAGGAAGAATCAAGGAATCAAAACATTAAAAAAAATTAAAACTAAAGAAAAAAAAACAATAAAAAAGAAAAGAAGAAAGAAAAAAGAATGAAGTCGGGGAAAAAACAAAAAGGAAAAGAAAGAAAGCAATAAAAATAAAATAAAACGAAAATAAAGAAATCAGGAAAAACAATAAAAAATAAAAGAAAGAAAGAAATCGGGGAAAAAGAAAAAAGAAAAGAAAAAAAGAAAGAAAGGAAAAGGAAAAAAACAAAAATAAAATAAAACGAAAGAAAGAATCAGGAAAAACAAGACAAAAGAAAAGAAAGAAATTGGAAAAAAAGAGGAAAAAAAAGAAAAGAAAAAATGGAAGAAAACAATAAAAATAAAATAGAAAGATAGAATGAAATAAATCGGGAAAACAATGCAAAAGAAAGAAAGAAAGAAAGAAAGAAAGAAAGAAAGAAAGAAAGAAAGAAAGGTAGGGTGTTTTGAGAGTAAATGAATGAATGTATGAGAAGAAAAGCGTTGAAAGAAAAAAAGACCATAAGTAAGAAGCTAATCAGAATAAAAGGAGGAGAAACGAAAGAAAGAAAGAAAGAAAGAAAGAAAGAAAATAATAGAAAGAAAATAAAACGAAAGAAAGTAATTAGGAAAGAAAACAATAAAAGGAAAAGAAAACGAAGAAAGCCAGACGAGCAAACGAAAGAAAAACACAAGAAAGAAACTAGGGATCAAAACAATAAAAAAGAAAGAAAAAAAGAAAGGAAGAAGCACAACTGTCAACAACCATTTAAGTTCCTTTCGGCGGGAAATTGCAATTAAGCGGTCCACAGAGACATTAGACGACTGGTGTTATATGAATGTTTATTGGAACGACGTGTTGTAATGAAAGAAAAATAAGGTAGGAAAAGTTCTCAGGACCTAAGTGCAGTGTCACATGAATGACAAATTGGTTTTATTGGTCAATCAAGAGCAAGTTAAAAAGGTGAAATAGGTTAGGGGAAACGGAAGCTATACGTCGTTTAAGAGTTGGCCCAATATTTTTGAATTCGGAAATGAGTTCTAGAATTTTCCTTTGAACTCTGCAGTGATGGTGATATATGGAAGGGGACGCGATTCTAGTTCACTTCCTTTTACTTTTAAAACAGGGGGTTATGGGAATAGGTTGCAGCTTCGAAAGTAACTACTAACTTTATCGGCAACATTTTATCTCCCTCAGCCAAACAATTTGTCTCACCAAATTTGAATTTAATGTTTGTTCTTCGGCAATTGGCACTAAAATTTAAAATCTCAAGGGTTTTTCTGTCTATATTTCTGAGATGAGGTATTATGTACACTATTTACATTATTCGGGCTATTGTCCTTATCTTTGTTGCCATATTTATCACAACTTTTCGGCCGTTGTGTGCTCCAGCCTTCTTTAGGTTGTTCAAGAGTTTTTACTGGTAAATAATCTTTTTTTTAGAAAGACCAATATTCTAGAGATAAAAGGCCTGTCCAAGAAATACATTTTCTAATTCATTTTTAGCATTCCTATCGAATAGGCACCCCAGATCATAAATATCAATATCTTTAATTTTAAGAGGAGGTTGATCTGCATTTGCAGTATAGATCCATTGTAAATTGATTTCCCTCGCAAGTAAAAGAACAAAAAACTTGTTATTATTATTATTATTATTATTATTATTAAAGAAAAAACAAAGAAAGAAAGAACTGAAAACAGGAGTGTTTATTATTAAAGAAAGAAAGAAAGAAAGAAAGAAAGAAAGAAAGAAAAACAGAAATGCTTAACAACTCCGGTCGATACATCATAAATTTTAAAAGGGGGGTCAGTTTGCAATATAGATCCACGGTAAATTGAACCACCAACTCGCAAAATCATTATTATTATTATTATTTCCTTTGATTTCTGGCGTTTACACATTTCTTTCCGGGTCCCGCCTTAGGTTAGAAATGGCATAGAGACTGCCATATCAATAAGGAAGCACTTTTTTGTTTGTGGTCTTTAATAACAATATCTGGGCAGTTGGCCTTGATTGTTCTGTCAGTGTGTATTGTGTAGTCCCATAGAATTGTAACAGGTCCTATCTCCGTAACCGGGTATGGGTGGTGTTCATACCATTTTCTTTCATTTTCCTTCCCGTAGAAATTGCAAATTTTCCAGTGCCGATATTGGCCTACTCTGTCATGCCGGGTTTTATACTCGGTGGGTGCCAATATCGTGCAACCTGATACAAGATGATCAATCGTTTCTGGATATTTATAACAGAATCTGCATTTTGGGCTAACACAATATTTTAGTATATGTGCTTGATAATTCCTATCTAACAAGCATTGGTCCTGTGCAGCAAGAATAAAACCTTCAGTTTCAGCTTTCAACCCTGCACTACGTAGCCACTGATGGGTACGGGTTTTGTCTACGTCAGCTTGTTTGGTACGGGCAGAGTATTGACCATGAAGCGGTTTATCTTGCCATCGCTTCTGTAACTGGTCGGTTGCATTCGTCTTTGCTGTCTTTTTTAAGTATTTTGCAGATTCAGCCGGTGTATTGTGATTTACTTATATTTCTGCGCCCATTTGAAACTCCATTTTGAATTTGTTGGCTTCCCTTAAAGACGCTCACTACTTTCATGTTCCTTGACGCATACCATCATCCAGTCTTCTGTAGTTTCCAAGTATCTTTGGAGGCCAATTGTTGTAGTTTTGTAGGACAGTTCTAGTTGAACTAATCCTCTGCCTTCTTCGGATCTGGGCACATACAGACGATCAACATCAGCTTTGGGATGATGCATGCGGTAGCAAGTGAGAAGCTTTCTCGTTTTGGCGTCCATTCGCTTAATTTCAGCTATGGTCCAGTTAAGGACATTAAAGCTGTATTGTACCACAGGGACAGCCAATGTGTTTATGGCTGATATTCTGTTTTTGAGTTTAGCTCGGTATTTAGTACCTGACGTACACGCCTGTAGTACTCTTTTCTTATTTTTTCCTTCATTTGGGGGTGTTGTATGCCATCTCCTTCGTTAATTCGTAGGTACTTATAAGCTTCATCATGCTCCAGTTCCCTAATCTTTGTGACAAAATCTAAATCTATTAAGGGGGTTTCTGTAATTCTACCTTTCTTGAATGTTACTTTTGCACATTTATCTAATCCGAAGTCCATGCCTATGTCGTCACTGAAACATTTTACAATATTGAAGAGGCCCTTCAACTCATTGTCGTCTTTGGCAAAGAGTTTGAGATCATCCATGTAGAGTAGGTGATTGAATATTTTCTTATTTATTTTGTAACCATAGCTACTGTTGTTCAGTTCATGCGTAAGGGGGATTAAGGATAAACAAAACAGAAGGGGTGACAGAGAGTCTCCTTGAAAGATTCCACGTCGGATATTTAGACGGTTGGATATGGCAGTGCCCCCGGTGTGACTAAGGTATAGTTTGGTGTTCCACATTCCCATGCTGTGCTTAAGGAAATTTAATACCACAGGGGAGACGTTGTACATTTCCAAAGTCTTAAGGATCCAAGAATGTGGAACACTATCAAAGGCTTTACGATAATCAATACATGCTGCGCTAAGATTTCTACGTCGTCTCCAGCAATTTTCCAGGATCATTTTATTTATCAGTAGTTGATCTTTGCAGCCATATGAACCTCTCTCTTCTGTTCCAGCGGAAGAATGCTGTTTGTTTCAAAAAATGAATAAGTACGGTTCGTCAGGACAGACGTAATCAACTTATACGTTGTGGAGAGACATGTTATCGATCTATAATTTTTCGGGTTGTCTGTTTCATTTGTTTTTGGTATGAGGTATGTAATACCTTCAGTAATCCATTCCGGATTTTATTGGGATTATTTACAAGCGTTGATAATGTTTTTGCAAGGATTTTATGGATAGATGAGAGATGATAAAGCCAGAAATTGCGCACCTTGTCATTTCCGGCGCAATTCCATTTTGGGGATTTCTTTAGAGCTTGCCTATCATCATCTGTGGATATATTTTCTCATTCCAGCATTCGTTCTTCTTCACGTCGGATCCATTCTGCATTTGAGTTATATTCTTTTGGGCTTCTCCAAATATTTTCCCAAAATGTTTGTACATTCTCAATCGATGGTGGCCTTTCGACATGTATAGGTGTTTTCCAATTTCCCTGTAAAATTTCTTTATGTCAATTAGGGATTTAATTTTATATTTCCGCTTGATCTTATTATTATTTTATATTTCCGCTTGATATTATTATTATTATTTCCTTTGATTTCTGTTGTATACTCATTTGCTTCCGGGTCCCAACCAGAGACCAAAGGTCAGAAATGACCAATCAGTGATCATTTTTTTGTTAAAAAAAAAAAAAAAGATCACACACATTTTACATAGATAAAGCTCTTCCTAATGTGTGAGCTGTACTTGTGAGTACAATTTTTTGTATTTCTTTAAGGTATGGGCTGCCAGGAATCCCTTCAATGAGTCTATCGGAACCTTTTCAAATCAACCCGAAGGCTCCAGCTACAACTGGAAATATTGATGTCCTCATGTGCCATATTGTTGAGATTTCCACATCATGATCCTTGTATTTTGATAGTTTTTGAAGATCTCCAGAGATACATTACAATCTGTAAGGATTGCTATATCTATAAGAAAGTACATTATGTTTTTGTAGTCTTTGATATTATGTCTGGGCGATTGTTCTGTCCCATAAAATTATTACAAGTCCTATCTCGATAATCGGGTCTGGGTGATGTTCATAGCAGTTTCTTGCAGTTTCCTTCTCGTAAAAGTTGCATTTTTTTTTCAGTGCAGATATTAGCCCACTCTACCATGCTGAGTTTTAGATTCAATTAGTGCTAACACCGTGCAATCTGATAGAAGATTGTCAATTATTTCTGGATACTTATCACAGAATCTGCATTTCGGGTGAATACAATTTTTTAGTATGTATGTTTGGTAATTTGTGGTTAGTAAGCATTTATTATTATTATTATTATTTTTATTTTCTTTGATTTCTGGCGTTTACACATTTCTTTCCGGGTCCCGCCCAGGGACCTAAGGTTAGAAATGGCATCATGACACTTTCCACTGACAAAAAAAAAAAAAAAAAATGACATAGATAAAGCCTCTCGTAAAGTGTGGGCTGCACTTGTCAGAACAATTTTTTGCATCTCCTTGAGGCATGGACTTCCAGGAATCCTTTCAATTAGTCTACTGCAATCTTTTCCAACCAGTCCTAGGGCTCCAACTACAACAGGGATTGTTGATGTTTCCATATGCCACATTTTCGAGATTTCTATTTTAAGGTCCTTGTATTTTGACAACTTTTTGAATTTCTTCAAAGATACATTGCAGTCAGCAGGGACTGCCATATCAACAAGGAGGCACCGTTTTTGTTTGTGGTCTTTAATAACAATATCTGGGTGGTTGGCTTTGCTTGTTCTGTCAGTGTGTATGTGTAGTCCCATAGAATTGTAACAGGTCCTATTATTATTATTATTATTATTATTATTATTATTTCCCTCCCTTAGTTAGCACGACCGTTACGCCTTTCGGAGACCTCATAGATAATGGACTATTCCGTTTTGATCGTGTGGGAAGACGGAAAAGATATATAAGAGACACTACTTTGTTTCAAAGAAAGAAAGGGAGAAAGACAGAAGTTTTTAACGACTCCGGTCGATACCTCATAAATAACTGACTTAGGTCACCTCGTCGTGGTGTAATGGTTAGCAAGCTTGTCTCGTTAGATCAGTTACGACTGAAAAGTGAGTTCGATCGTCATTGTGTGCTCTATACTTTCGGCCTTGTGCCACATCTAAGCTACGCTTAGAAAATAGCCATAAATAAGGATAAATAAGTTTTGATCGCGTGGAAAGACATATTAGAGGATGCTACTTGGTTTTAGTGAAAAATGAAAGGAAGGAAGGAAAGAAAGACAAAGTAAGAAATGAAGATAGAAGTGTTGTACGTCTGTTTCAGTGAAATGGAAAAAATTATCAGTTTTAAATATTTTCATTTGTACCCCCTTACTTCTTAGAATAATGACCAGCATTCAAATATATGATTATTATTGAATTTTTTTTTTAATTGTTAAGCGCAAATATTTAAAGATGTGATAGGCGAATTTCTACGGATATTTTATTGTCATAAAACTCGCCAGGAGTTTATTCAATCATTAAATTAAGAATTTGGGTTAATCAGAAAATTCAAATAGAAAATCCATGACATTTTCAAGGGTCTTTCTAGTTATTATAATTATTATCATCATTATACTTTGATTTCTGCAATGGTCATACTACCTACCAAGTCTGTGGGGAGACCTTAGACAGGTAGTGGTGTGTTGTGATGGCTACATTTCATGATTTGTTATTCTAACTCCCATAACATCACTAGTGTTATATGGACAAAATACTTCTTAGTGTGTGGGCTATTCTTCTCAAGACAATTTTTTGTGTTTCTCTTCAGGGATTTTTTCAATATGTTGTTATGTTCCTTTTTTTATCATTTCAAGCGCTCCTATTATGACTGGTACTATTCTTGCTTTCAGTTTCCACATTTTTTTTATTTCGATTATTATTGTTATTATTATTATTATATTTTTCTTGCTTCCCTTTTATTATTTAGGCTTTCGTCGGTCGCTCAATTTACAAAAAAAATAAATAAAAATAAAATAAAATAAATAAAAATTGAAAAATTTAGAAAAATTGAAAAGAATAGAAAAACAGTCTTAAGGGTGCGTTTCTGTACAAAGTCCAACAAAGCAAAAATATGTTTTTCTGGAGTCAAATCGATGCGTCATTCGCCGAGAACAAGGCGAAGGAAAGAAACGTAATAAAAATTGTTCTTCTCTTTAATTTTTCAACTTCTTTATAATGCCGCGAAGAAAAATAAACAGAAATCATTGTTCACCTGAATTCTTATCTTTTATACAATCGCTAGTGTTAACCGCAATCAGTATTTTATTTTATTTCGATTTTACATCCAACCAGAGTTCATTCTTTGTTTAAAATCATTGTGCCTGTTTCAAATGCAGCCGGTTAAGCGAATAGGTGTGTATTTGGGCAGCAATCCCTCTGTTATACATATTTGATTAACCGAATAGACTATTTTGCCGGTCCCGGTAAAATAGACACCAAGGCTATTTTTACCGGTAAATATAAATAATGTTTTAAACCTAAGAATATATTATATTTGAGATCGTAATAGCTGTGTGAGCTTTATAGGCAGGACATGAACAACATGGATTCTGTGGTCTGTTGTCTTCAGCGGGTGCACCTGAAGTGTATTAGCAAAGGAACCATACTCAAGTTTGGGATTTGCAAAAACTGTTATGTCTGAAATGCTTAAAATATCCGGAGATTTCTATATTTCTTTTAGTAATTGATAATGAATAAATGATTTTAACTTGTTTTAACAATTCATGGTGGAAAAGGTTTTAAATTGTCTTAACAATTAATGGTGGAAATAAATAAACTCCTGTGTTAAATCTGTGTGTTGTTATTTTTAACATTACCCACCTTTATAATTTTTGTGATGTCAACGATCACTCGTTGCCACTTTTGGTAATGTCAACGAATACTCGTCAATTTTGTAATGCTCGTTGTAGTAGAGACTTTGTAATTGCAGATACAACTATAGTACCCTGTTGAACAATAGTCAGATGCCTTCGAATATCACTCGCACTAATAGTACTTGCTCGATAATACTTGTTCGAAAGTGACCATCGTATAGTAATCTGAATAGAGAAATAGTATAGTGAATAGAGTAGAGAATAGCGTTCCGTATAGAGGATAGAATAGAAATCGTGATACGTATAGTATAGAGGATAAACTAGAAATAGCGATCAGAATAGTAGTAGAGGATAGACTAAAAATACAGATCCAGAGGTCACGTGACTTCCTATATATGCGTTTCCACTAAGGTCATGTGGTCTACTTAATTCAATAATGGGGTCGCCTGCATTTGCTCACTGGCGATCTATGTTCAAACTCAAGTGTCGGCAGCGACACTTTATTTCTATATAACAACAATAATAAAAATATTTATCAACCTGGGGTTCTATTTTACCGAGAGCGGTAAAATAAGCTTAATTGCATGTTTGTCTGTTTTACCAGGATCGCAAAACAGCCTCTTCTTGCATTAACAATGAATGACAAAGTACATATTTTTGTTGTGTTCTTCTTGAGCTCGAAAAAGAGTTTTATTTATTGGACTTATTGCGTTCGCTCCGAGCGCTTTCAGCTAATCAAACCATACAATAATTATCAATGTATATTCTTTTCTTTCAAACAAATATATCACTTTTTTTTTTTATTAATGTTGCTGTAGAAAATGCATCAGTCACTATATATTTTATCTGAGTATGTGAATTATGGTATCCTAAATTCAACACTTTTACCTTTTAATTACGAATATTGCACAAATAACTTAAAATGTGTACAACAGATACTTTCAAAATGTCGGCTTGCACTAACAGTTTTTACTACTTATTTTGTAAAAACTCTCTATAGCGTTCTTCACTCCACAAGTAAGAAATTTAACTTTCAGATGAACACAACAATTGTGTCTTCGAAAATAATGAACGCCACAATATTTGTCTTGCAATAGACAACACCCTTATGATGACATTGTGCTATGTCGAAAGTACTCAGAATAAAATAATATGTATGAACACGGCGATTTTCTCTCGTCCTTCAATAATGACACCAAAAAGATTATCCGTGAATATGCTACCAAAATACACACACACACACACACACACACACACACACACACACACACACACACACACACACACACACATATATATATATATATATATATATATAATATTTGGTGCAGTTCAATATATATTATAATCAATCATTCATGCAAAAAGTAAATTAGTAAAGTTAATGATATAAAATGACGAAATCCCTTCGCAAACAAAATTTTAAAGTTGCATTAATCTACAAATCGCTCGATGAACGTTATGTTCCTTGTTTTTAAAAATTATAAGCTGTATAAGGTGTTTCTTTAATACGCAAGTACTTTCAACTGTACATTCAGTCATCATCAGGCATGGAAATTATTTTGTTTTTGGTAAAATTCAGGTCCCATCCGAGACGAAAAAACTCCTACAACAAAAAATAAATAATAAAAAATAATAGTGAAAATATATATTGAACTGCACCACATATTTGATTTAAAAGAACTGATCCGAAGTGCAAATTTTCGGGATAACAACTGAGACATTACTCTACTTATTGAACAATTTAGTTCATGTCACATTGATTGATAAACTTCTACAAAAAAAAAAAAAATCTTAAATTACCATATTAGTAAAAAACGCACTCTCTTAAATTTAAAAAAAATTCAACCTTAGCGTTGCGACTGCACACTCCAAAAGTTTGTATCCGTTAACAATAACACATTTCAAAGAAAACATATTTCGATTCG
>CAHIKZ030000893.1:92500-97500 GCA_903632075.3 Acanthosepion pharaonis | reverse complement strand
TTACGTGCTAATACTCTTGGGAAAGGTATGAATCCTCTTATTCACCATCCAACTTTGGGTAAATCTCTCTTATATCCGGGTTTCTCTTATATCCGGGTTTGGTCTATTTTATATACATTAACACAGGCTCTAATTTGGGACCTGATAAAATATCTCTTATATCCGGGTTTCTCTTATATTCGGGTCTCTTATATCCGGGTTACACTGTATAGCCAATTTGTGACTGGTAGAGATAATTGCAAGGAGGATATTAATCAAGAGAGAGCACAAGGCGTATTATAATAATAACAAATCATTAAGAAATCCTTAAAAATCCATTTCACTTATAATTTATTTCGTCAATATTTCTATATATTTATCTGATCAGACCGAAAGTTCTTAATAAATGGAGATAATTTCTCCGGGCCGATATACGAGATTAACAGGAGGAAGGCAAAGCTAAGTAGAAAAAATGAAAGAGGGAGAAAAAGAAAGAAAAATAAAAAATTATAAAGTTATGTTTAAAGGTGAAATATATATATATATATATATATATATATATATATATATATATATATATATATATATATAGAGAGAGAGAGAGAGAGAGAGAGAGAGAGAGAGAGAGAGGTGAGGTGGAGGAAAGAGAGAGAGTGTGTAGAAAACCGTGGCGGTGATGAGTATGTATTGTAGATGAACACATGTGGGTAGAATTTCCTACTCGCCGGTCCAACTGCATGAGAAAGTTGGACTTTAATTAAGTTCAAAGAAGGCAAAGAAAAACAAACAAGACAGATAAATATATGTAAACAAATATATGTATTAATAACAAGTACAAGTTACAAGTACATAGACAATTGCATAGAGTTTGTGTGGTGAATATTACGTGTGTTTGTGTTGTGGTGAGTGTTCGTACGTACTGTATTGTTCTTGGCGTGTTCCCAGAATTTGGGAAACGCTGTATCTGTGAGAGCTCACATCTGCGAGGTGGTATAAGGCTGAACGCCTGAGGAAAAAAGATCGAGGCGAACGGTCAACCAATATTTATAGCCAGGGAAGAGAGACCCCTGGTGAAGAGTTAAGGAGCTGAGGAGGAGCTAACTCCGACAAGTGTAAAGGAAAGGAAAGTGAAAAAGGAAGAAATGAAGGGATAGTTGTAAAACTAAAATAGCCAAGAAATGGCCAAGAATTTTTCCCTTAAAGTGTGAAAAGTTTGTCCATCGGGTGATACAGCAAATTGACCGTTTATTTTAAGCTGGACAAATCAACACAATTTCAAATTAGTTAGTCGAATAAAGAAGACCTTAATTAAAATCGTGATAATATCAAATATACAGGGATTATTTAAAATAAGTAAATTAAAGGCTTCTTTAATAAAGAATAATAAAAGATGAAAAATAGAAAAAAATATAATTATATTGACGTATAGATAATAATACTAAAGATGTTAATTTAGAATTATAGATGATGTATGCATCGGCAAAATAATCATACATCCAACTACATATAAAAAAAAACAAAAAAGCAAAAAAGCGTGTGATATGCAATATAATCACACACCACACACACACACACACACACACACACACACACACAGTATTCTTTTTCTTTGTTTCTAACGAAACAAAGAAAAAGAGTACTGAACTGTTATGTAATATTAGTCCTCCTATATAGTCACAGATGAAGTAGAGACTGAAGCATCAGAAATGTGGTTTCTACAGAAGGATTCTGGGAATGCCATGGACTGAAGATGTGAGCAACGACGAAATTCTAGAGACAATGGCAACAAAAAGAACACTTATACTTAACATCAGGAACAGACTTGAAATTTCTAGGAGACATAATGAAGAAAGAGGGCTTGGAAAATCTGATACTCACAGGACAGATTGAAGACAAGATGCGCAGAGGAAAACAACGTATAACCTACCCGGCGAGCTTGAGAGAATGGATGGCGGAGTAAAGTTTAAGAGAGATAGCAAAAATGGAAAATTTGTTAAGTGGTATAAAGGATAGGACAATGTTCGAAAGAATGGAGCAGTAAGTGAGGATCGAACTCACTATTCAGTCGTAATTGATCTAATGGGAAAGCTTGCTAGCCATTACATCACATCAAAATGCCTTAAATGATTTTCTAGGTAGATTAGATGTGGCACAAGGCTGGAAGTGTCGAGCACTCAGTGAGGATCGAACTCATTATTCATTCGTAATTCATCTAGTGGGAAAGCTTGCTAGCCATTACATCATATCAAAATACCTTAAATGATTTTCTAGGTAGATTAGATGTGGCACAAGGCCGGAAGTGTCGAGCACTCAGTGATGATCGAACTCATTATTCATTCGTAATTCATCTAGTGGGAAAGCTTGCTAGCCATTACATCATATCAAAATGCCTTAAATGATTTTCTAGGTAGATTAGATGTGGCACAAGGCCGGAAGTGTCGAGCACTCAGTGAGGATCGAACTCATTATTCATTCGTAATTCATCTAGTGGGAAAGCTTGCTAGCCATTACATCATATCAAAATGCCTTAAATGATTTTCTAGGTAGATTAGATGTGGCACAAGGCTGGAAGTGTCGAGCACTCAGTGAGGATCGAACTCATTATTCATTCGTAATTCATCTAGTGGGAAAGCTTGCTAGCCATTACATCACATCAAAATGCCTTAAATGATTTTCTAGGTAGATTAGATGTGGCACAAGGCCGGAAGTGTCGAGATGTGGCACAAGGCCGGAAGTGTCGAGCACTCAGTGAGGATCGAACTCATTATTCATTCGTAATTCATCTAGTGGGAAAGCTCGCTAACCATTACATCATATCAAAATGCCTTAAATGAGTTTCTAGGTAGATTAGATGTGGCACAAGGCCAGAAATGTGGAGCATTCAGTGAGGATCGAACGCATTCGTAATTGATATAATGAGACAAGCTTGCTAACCATTACGCCACGTGGAAGTGCTCCTTCCATTCTTCCACGAATGGTTTAAAATAGTCGCGGGCTATATACTTTTCTTGAAAACATTGATGTTTTTTTCTTTTTGCCACTGAAGTGAATTTCCATGAAAACAACCTCTTCCAGCAGAAGTTCAGTATATTGCAGTAATTTTCACTTCTTTCAACCTTCCTTTTCTTAGATTTACAACAAACTCTGTCATCTACTCGGCAATCTCTCTGTTTCTAATTACATACAGAGACGCGATAAATTACAACGCTTTCACTTACATGACAATTTCCTTAGGCGCATGCGCAGATAGTAGCCAAACATATTTAATTTGTTTTTCTATTTGTATTTGTGTTCCATTTGAGCGTGTATTGATTTGTGCATGAAGTGCGAGCGTTTTCTACCTTTTAATCATTACTTCGGCATTTTCCAATTATTTTATCGTAAAGAAATTTAAAAAAATTACATTAACAATTATAATATTTAATCTATATTGAAGATATTATATACAAATCTGTACGTCGGTCTAATTGTTGATATGGCGATTTGAATTGTTAATACATGGTTGAAAGTCGATTCGTGTCAAAACACGACCACTTCAATTGATTTTTCTAATAATTCCCTTGCCGCTGATAATGTTTCTGTTGACTCCTCAGTCTGCCGAGTTATCTAAATTTTAAGCCAAAGCTTTTGCAAGTATCTTTCCCTTTGCAGCATTGGTGTCATGGTGCATTTGTAATGCCGGATAAGTCCACACGTAGACAGGCACACTTTGATGCATAGATTGCAAGCGAAATCAAGCTGGACGTCCTATTGATAGATTGTTTTGTTGTGCAAACTCACGTTTTGCACAGGCGAGTCTTTTTAGTAATTTTCTTGGCTGGAGCCTTACGTTCTCCAGGAAACAGCTTCTGCGCATTCAATCTTGCCTTTCTCAAAGTCGTTAATACTAGTCGTCAACATTCCAAGTAAACCTTTCAGTCATTCCAAATATGGGTCATTTCCTAAGTATGTCTTTGAGGCAGACTTTGTAGGTTTTGCACTGAGGACGTTTGTCTTCCAACAGTTCATCGTACAATACTTGCTTTGGAAGTCGGTTATTCTCTAAGCGAACTTAGGGCAAAAGTTACCAGTCCATCTTGGACTCGGTGCACTAAATTTATACACACACATACACGCACACACATATATATATATATAGATTAATGCTCGACAAATGTACATATAAGTTTTAGATTAAAATAAAATTCTTTTCATTTTTCATTCAAAATACTATATTTTAGGAATACGTTTTCACAACATCGCCCACGTGACGCCGACGTGATCATATTGAAACGGAACGCTGATCTTGAAAAATTTCAGTTGTCTGTTTTGATTAGTCTTACTCTGATGTCCATCGTCTTTTCATGCTGAATTAAATAAAGTCTAATGTTAATTATGTTTTATGAATATGTCCTGAAGATGGTCTACTTGACCGAAACGTCCGACGTTGACATTATATTAACATTAAAACAGCATAATTGCATATTAGGATTTTTGTTTGTTTTTTCCGTATATTTTTTCTTCATACTGTCGGATCTATATCCATATATTTGCTTATATATTATATATATATATATATATATATATATATATATATATATATATATATATATATATATATATGCATGGGTTTGTAGGATGTATAATAGTATCAAAAACAAAAGGTGATGAGACAAAGTGGAAAATGTTATTACCGACGCCTTTCGCCAGAGAGCTTATGCTCTCTTTGGCTTCCTCGGGTTAAAATGAAAGAAAGACAAAACTGTGTGTGAAGAAAATGCCTTTGGATCTCTGAGGATATGTAAAGAAACGCTTGTATGTAACATACACCTAGACACACTAGCGTTTCTTTACATACACACTTTTCCACTATCACACATTTTAGCGTCCAAAATGTTCTTCACACAAAGTTATATATTATCTATTGCGTTTATACACGTATCTGACGAATAAGAACGAACCAATAATCTTAACATGTACTCTGTCTCTTTGCTTTTTTCAATTCTATCTCGATCTCTGACGAATCTCTAATAAAAGTGAAA
>CAHIKZ030000893.1:0-90000 GCA_903632075.3 Acanthosepion pharaonis | reverse complement strand
AGCCCCTTCCTAAACAAGAAACAAGGCGTAAGCCTCTAGTTATGTCCAAGAGAAGGGGAGGAGTGTACCGGGCGGTAGGAAAGCCTGCCTACTCCTATATATATATATATATATATATATATATATATATATATATATATATATATATATATATATATATATAGCCTTGTGTGGTGTAATGGTTAGCAAACGTGTCTCGCTAAAACGGGTACGACTAATTAGTGATAATTTAGTAATAAAATCAATTTTTTTATTAGGATTGTTTTTTTTATTATTATTTTAAAAAAAAATTATATATCGAGATGGGAGTAACAAATTTACCGATAATCTTTTGCTTTCTCAGGATGAAGATGTTCAAATTTTAGTTTTTTTAATGTTCAAGAGATGTATAATTGTGCTAAATTTTCCCTTACACAGCAAGTATATAGGCACATATATGTAAACTCAAACAATCATGGCCGTAGCAGCCTAGGGGTGATAGAGTCAGGAGGGGTGCCTTAGCCCCCCCCCACCAATTTTTTTACCAATTGTATTTTTCTTCTTTTGTATGCCGTGTCCCTTCAGGACGTAGGCGATCATGGCTCTCCACTTTTCCTATTCCCTTGTAGTTCTCAATATATTTTGTCCTTTTGCTACTTCTCCCAAAACCTTTTCTACCATCCATATGCCCGCTAGGTATGTCCGCCATGTGAGTATCAGATTCTCCAAGCCCTCCTTTCTCATTACGTGTCTCAGAAATTTCAGCAGCCTCTTTCTGATGTTAAGTATAAGCCTCCTCCTTGTTTACATCCTCTCTAAAACCTCATCGCTCACATGTTCGGTCCATGGTATCCTTAGCATCCTTCTGTAGAACCATAGCTCTGTTGCCTCGAATCTCTTCTTCATCTTTGAGGAGACCGTCCAACATTCGCTGCAGTAATGGAGGATATATATCACGTAGCAGTTCAGTACTCTTTTCTTTGTTACTAACGAAATCCTCCTGTCTCGTAATTCTCTACCTAGCTTTTGGAATGCGTCTTTGGCCATCGCAATATGTCTTCGGTTCTCAGCGTCGTATTTACTGTCCTTTGTCAAACACTTCCCAGATATTTAAATTTCAGCACCTGCTTCATTTTAGTGTACCCGACCTGTAAATTGTATTCCAGGCTCATCTTTTTACTGATGACCTTGCATTCTGTCTTGTAGTTTATGTTTAGCCCTACTCTAAAGGGTTTTATTTTAACAAAATAAAGAAATACAAGAAAAAAACAAAACAAAAAAAACCTATCAACGCAAGGAAGTACTGGAAATTTCAAATGTTCTTACCGCTAGCCATGTTGGCTGCCTTTGATAACTCAAGGCTAAATTCAAAATTTTTTGCCCCACCATTCCACGCCCCACCCAAACATTTACCTCTGCTACGACCCTGACAAACAAGAGGGTGTTGAAATACTCACGAATGAGCCAACATCAGAAATTGTTTTAAAATACTTTCTCAGTTGGACAGGCATTTATCAGTACCACCTAGCATGTAATAATTCTGGGAGGTCATCTATTTATTACTTAATACTAACAATGTGACAAAGATAACCCACTTTTTGCCTTCCAAAATGTTATATTCATACGACAAGCGAGTGTTAAAAAGTTCCTGATTCATTTCCCAAAATGTGACCAAAAGTCTAAACAATTCTTTTAATTCCTTCCTGGTCAGGCTGATAACTTTTCATCACACCTCGTATATAGCTGTCACTAATAATATCTATCTATCTATCTATCTATCTATCTATCTATCTATCTAAGCCTGTTTATATCTATCTATCTAGCTAGCTAGCTATTGACAAGCTATATATCTATCAATCTATCTAAGCCGGTTCATGTCTATCTATCCATCTGTTTGTTCATATCTATCTATCTATCTATCTATCTATCTATCTATCTAAGCCTGTTTATATCTATCTATCTATCTAGCTAGCTAGCTAGCTATTGACAAGCTATCTAGCTATCTATCAATCTAAGTTTGTTCATATCTATCTATCTATCTATCTATCTAGCTATTGACTAGCTATCTAGCTATTTATCAATCCATCTAAGCCGATTCATGTCTATCTATCCATCTAAGTTTTTTCATATCTATCTATCTATCTATCTATCTATCTATCTATCTATCTAAGCCTGTTTATATCTAGCTATCTAGCTATTGACTAGCTATCTAGCTATGTATCAATCTATCTAAGGCGGTTCATGTCTATCTATCCATCTAAGTTTGTTCATATCTATCTATCTATCTATCTATCTATCTATCTATCTATCTATCTATCTATCTCAGTCTATTTATTATATATGTCAATTTCTTCATATTGACGGGAGTTGATCAATACATATGCAAGCCTAATTCGCTGAATTTTCATCTGAAACTTTCACTGCATAATGTTCGGTATAAACGATTAATCTCAACCACTGAAGGACGCTCATCAATAAGGAAGGAAAGTGAGCCGAAATAAATGCTTCTTTTTTTCCAGCATTAGGCTACCAACTTACCACTGTACTTCCGTGTATTTCTATCAACCGACATATATTTGTGTTCCTTTTCGCTTCCCTCTGTAAGTGTCTTTGTACGAATGAGCGGGGGGCATCCATCTAAGTCTATATATACTTGACTCTTGAGAGCGAAATGTTTTGTGGTCAGGAAGAGTGACCGCCCGAAAAAAAAAAAAAAAAAAAAAAGAAGCAATTCATCTCTGTTGACCTTTCTGCAAGAAGAGATATTTTGAAACCTAATTGCTCACTGTCTAGGTGGGAAAAGGTCATGCTTTATCCATTATGACTGTGTCCCCAGATTAGACAAAGCACTATCGCTTGAAAACATTTCGCATTTACTTACATAGAATCAATAACTGACTTATCAGTAGTTACCGACATTAAGCCGTAGTTTAACGCTTAATTGACCGCGAAAGCAGAAATCGGAGAACCAGGTTCGAAATCCAGCCAAGTCAGTTACGACCACTTTCGTGAAAATACCCTTGAGAAAGGTATGAATTCACCTTTTCTTCGGTGATTGCCTCTCTCTCTCTATATATATATATATAGATATAGATAGATAGATAGATAGATAGATATTTACTTGACCCCTCCCCACTGAGTCAGGTTGTGACACAAGGTCAGTTTAACGTAGGGACCCGAGTGTTTTCACTCGGGCCGCTGATCTAAGCTGGTCATAGCTTCTCCAAGCTGGTCAGAGCTGGTCTTGGCTTGTCATAGCTGGTCCAGGCCGGAGCCATTCCAAGCTAGTCGTAGCCGTGATACCACCATCACAGGTCCGGAGCACAAGTGCCAGGTATGTATATATATATATATATATATATATATATATATATATATATATATATATATATAGTTTGAGCGTCTAATGATTTTTTTTCTTTTTTCTTTCAGATTTAACAACTTAAGTCTTTGGCAATTTCAACTATGGAAAGATTAACAATCAAACATGTTAAATTTATCGAAGCCTATTACGAAAATGGACCTTCAAATTTGTGAATATACGGCCCAATGATTCCGCTAGCAAAAAAATGCACACCAAACAGTGACCTTTTGTGGATGCAGTGGCTTTTCAACAATCTTCCTTGGATTTTCATCAGCCCAAATGCAACAATTTTGCTTATTAACGAATTCACCATGAATAATCTAACGTGTATAGAAAACACATTCAATATATATATATATATATATATATATATATATATATATATATATATATATATATATATACTCAGATAGCGTATATCTGTACAAGAGACAAAATGATTAAAAAGAGATAAGAGGAAAAACTATACATAGCTGACGCGTTTATTCCTCTGATGAAGTCCTTCAGAAAAGAAACGTGTCGGCCAAGTATAGTTTTCCCTCTTGTCTCTTCTTATTCACACACACACACACACACACACACACACACATATATATATATATATATATATATATATATATATATATATATATATAATGGGCATAGAATGCGGTTGTGTAGTTTGAATATGTCCAGTTTGTAGTTTAAATTATTTGTTGTTATTTCCACCTAAGTCAGATTTCATCATATTAGATCATTTCTGTTAAAAAACGCAGTCTATTTGCCTGAAAGGAACTTCAGACAAAATGATGGGCGGGACAATATCTTATATCACATGACGCAGAAGACGTCATTTTGAATGGCCTTGACTTTGTCTTTGTCAAGCAGATAGTCGGATAAAGTAAGAATAGGCAATAAAAAAAAGCAAAAATATAAATCTCAAGTTTTCTTGTAAATAAGGTCAGAAAGTCCATGTTGAAAAAACAGGAAAACAATATATATATATATATATTCAGTACAGCATTGTGTAACACGAGATCACATAGAAGTAAGATTCTGTTGCGCCAATCATTTAAGTGGGCGAGCGTACATTCAAAACTTGCTTTCTATCCCAAAAAGAATTATATATATTGCTTTCTGTTTTTCAACGCAGATTTTGTGGCCTTATTTACAAGAAAATATGAAATTTGGGTTTATTTAATATCAGCGATGGAAAATACACATTAGTTTCTTAATCATATCTATCTATCTATCTATCTATCTATATATATATATATATATATATATGTGTTTGTGCGCACGTACGCGTGTTTGTTACATACGAAACATGAAACCAACTAAAATTGCATTGACATTCATTTTATACGGGCGCGTAAAAATATTTACATTCCTGTGAAAAAAGTAATTTTACAAATGATCTTTTTTTTGTGCTTTAAATAATTATTTCATAAAAATAGATTTACGAGATAAATGTTTATTTAATAACACGTTTATTTTTGCCGCCAAAAGTTTTACAGTAATTAATTCTTCATTTCAATTGTATTTTTCTAAAATATCAGCATCTCTGCATTTTCTGGTCAGTGTCTATTAGTCCATTTTGAATATTAAGCTAAATGATTTTATTAACATTTTACCCCTCCCTGACAATTTGTTTGATATCAAGATTGAGTTCACATAAGTATATTACTCCTCATCAGGTTTTTGAACAGGAGCAGAGGTTTATCCCTTGTTTTTTTTTGTTTAGGATTGGGTTTCCGGTTCCTTCAACTCTGTACTTCTGACGTCTCAGAAATTATTATTATTATTATCTCTTCTCCCAATAGGAGTAGATAGGCTTACCTATCGTCGGGTTCACACCCCACCCTAGTATTTTAAACAGGAGGAGAGGTTTTTCCCTTGTTTCCTGTTTAGGATTGGATTTCCGGTTCTTTCTAAAGTCTACTTCAACTCTATATATCTAACGTCTCCGCCTGAAATTTTATTCACTAATTAAATCTTGACCTCTTCAAGTCTAGGGTTAACCGTTATCTTTCCTGTATAGCTCCAAGAACTTCACTTCTTGCCCTTTCCTACGCTAGTACACTTCCCCACAGTAAGCCTCTATCTTGAGTGGCTCTTGGGCCTTGTATTGGGGAACATTATAAAAATGTATTTTCCTAAATTCTGAGCGTTTTTAGGTTTCATATGCAAATATCAAAGAATGACTATGTCTGTATTGTTAAATTGCGTTTAGAGCACTGATTCTCAATCGTTTTTTTTTACCCATGGACCACTTTTACTTTTTTTTAAAAATCTACTTCAACTAGACAAGGGGTGTCTGGGTTTTCCTTATGTCTGCATCATTGTATCGGTTATTAGCTACATTTTGGTAAGGGGTAGGGATGTATTTTTCAATGAGAACTGACATCCGTTGAATGCATGTCGTCTGGATTTTTTTTTAATTTATTGTTAACGGCAAAAAAATTCTTACGGTATTTTTTTCTATTTGTAAATTTAAAGATTTTCGCGGGTGTTCAGATTAGAATACTTTTTATTTAACTACGATTTGAAATATTCTCATTTTTAATTTTTATTATACTATATTTTTTTTAAGAACAGTTAAATGTATTAGAATCCCTTATAGTATGTAGGATTATTTTTACATCAAGTATAAGTATGTATATTAGGTTGCATTTTTTTTTTTTTTTGGTGAACCTCATAACTCTTCAATGAAAAAAAAAGTTTATTCTATTTTGTGCTAATAGATGATTTTAGGAATTATATTATAAAAATAGTAAATGTATATTGTTCCTTTATAAAGTGTGTTCCAGTAACTTGGACCGATTTTAACGTGAATTCAGTTTAAGCGTGCGTTTATTTTCTTTTTCTTTCAGATCTGGCAGACATTTGGGCGATATTATTTTTCATACATAATTGCCATGACTTAAATAACATGATCCAATAGAGAAATAAATAAATATTCACCAATAACACTGATTTATTTACTGCTAACTTTGATCCGTCTTAATGAAACACTCTTATGTATAAGTCATCTTAATGAAACACGCTTTATATAATCCTTATACATTAAATTAATTTTATTATTAATATATTATTTTTTAATATTTTATATAAATTAATTTATATTAAAATTTTATTTTATCAATATTTAAAATTAATATTATTATTTACTACTGATATATTAAACTAATTTATATAATAAATCATAATTTATATATAATTTATATTTATATAATAAATTATAACCTTTATATAATTTCCTTTATATATATAATCCTTTTCAGTTTTTATTCAACTTTTACAATCAAAGCATCAGGTAGAATAAAAAAGGACGCTAATTTATATCGCTTGATCTCGTTTTCTGCTAGTTTTAAAGTTGATTTCTAATTTTAGTATTTTAATATGGCAGAGATTACTGCAGAAATTCCAATTCCCAGTTGTAACGACCGTTCCGGGGTGAAATTTCTCTATGGAGCACTAAAATATTAATCCTGATGAGAAGGACTGGTTTCGAGTTTTAAATTTATCTTATGCGTTATTTAACGGATTAGTTCTGTTATGGTCCGGTTCCTTGTACCACGGTGATAGTCCATGGTATGGAATAACACAGATATATTACAAACAGGAATATATACAGAGAAGTAGAAAGTGTTAGTACGAACAATCAGGTTTAGTAGGAAGAACAATGTAGTCTCTACCAGCATCACTATTCCAATGTCTTGTAATAATTGTCTGAACGCGACTCTGTTTCGGACTGCCTCTGACTCGACTCTTGACTCGCTCTGACTGACTGACGGACTCCTGACGGACTTCTGACGGACCTCACTCCAGACTTCAGTCTGAACGGTATTTAGTCACCCTCCCCCCACGAGGGCATCATGTGGCACAAGGCCGGTTTAACGTGGGATCTCCAAGCCCGTGGGCTCGGCCAAAAATATGCCCTTTGAACCCGTATACACGGGTTCAGGGTCGATTTTTTAAGTGCGTATAGTACTAAAAGTAATTTCAAATACATTTCCTTCTGTTATAAAGTAATATAGTCTATTAAAACTAACAATGAAAATATTTTAAAGTTGTAATTAAAATTGTAGTTAAATAAAATGATTTCTAACCTAAACTTCTTTTACTTAGTACTACACGCACTTAAAAGAATCCAATAAAACACCTATAGTAAAATAAAATTAATATGAAATGCCAGAAGATGTAAGCTTTTGAATGACCCATGACCTTTGTACTTACATGAGAAACAATATATTACTAGGTTTATATATATAAAAAGATAAAAGTTTACTAAATCAGTGAAATTAAGTAAGTATTTTTGACGTCATTGTCATAAATTTTACTTAAATAATATAAAAAAAAATAAAAAATAAAATGAAATAAAATAAAAAATGTAACCTAATATTCATACTTATACTTGATGTAAAAATAATCCTACATACTATAAGGGATTCTAATACATTTAACTGTTCTTAAAAAAATATAGTATAATAAAAATTAAAAATGAGAATATTTCAAATCGTAGTTAAATAAAAAGTATTCTAATCTGAACACCCGCGAAAATCTTTAAATTTACAAAGAGAAAAAAATGCCGTAAGAATTTTTTTTTGCCGTTAACAATAAATTAAAAAAATCCAGACGACATGCATTCAACGGATGTCAGTTTTCATTGAAAAATACATCCCTACCCCTTACCAAAATGTAGCTAATAACCGATACAATGATGCAGACATAAGGAAAACCCAGACACTCCTTGTCCAGTTGAAGTAGAATATTCTGTAACCATGGAAACGTGATTTTAGCTGTGTCTTTAAAACCCAGTAATTTTAAAAGTTACTCCAAAATTCGCTTGAGGAGGAAATGCAACTAATGTCTTTAATTTAATTGCAAAATTAAATTCGTGGCTTTTAGCTTCCATTTTTGAAACATGGTTAGAACTGTGTAGCGGAAAAACATATTTTAAATCAATTAATTTATAATATTAATGCTCTGTAAATTTACATCGAGCACTATTTTGTAAAAATAAAAATACCTATAAGAACATCGGATTATATATCTTACTGTTCTTTCTTTATATATATATATATATATATATATATATATATATATATATATATATATATATATATATATATATTTGAAACATGGTTAGAACTGTGTAGCGAAAAAAAAACATATTTTAAATCAATTAATTTATAATATATATATATATATATATATATATATATATATATATATATATATATATATATATATATATATATATTAGGTTTTGTACGAGAGTGTGCTGAGAGTTTTCGGCCCGATCAAGAAAAATTCAAAAACAAATTCTTACTTACGGACACATCATATTGAAACACAATAACACAATGTTGATAAGCAACATCGAACCTGTTCAGTACCTAGATGAGTGACCGGTTGGGAATACCATGTGCTGAAAGCTTGGATGTGCGGATGGTGTAATTGTTAATCAGAGAGCCGAGTTCTAATTCCAGTTGGATTCTTTATATTCACTTACGCGCAAATAGCCTTGGGAAAGATACGAATCCACCTCTTCTTTCCCCACCTATGGGTTAATTAGTAGGACATGTATAAGTAACAATCATCATTATCCCCCCCCAAAAAATATTACTATCTAAAAATATTTTCTGCCTTTAAATAAACTGAAAATTGTTGATAATCAGTAAAAAAAGAAATCAACCATTCTCTCTTCTTCATTTAGTGTAGTTTTCTGTTTGTAACCATTAGAGTGAATGGACGTGTTGACATAAGTCAGTCTTACATGTGTTTTTACCGGTTACCTAAACAGAGTCTATATTTTAAACACCGGGTACTCATTCTTTGCCAAGAGAGAAGAGTGACTTTGCCTGACAAATATCTGAAAAGAATAATTCGAGAGATAGTGTGTTACCCTTAAAATGGTTAGGATGTCATGTGAACGTAAGAGGAGGTGGTAGAAATTGAAGATTATGAGGATAAGGAGGATAGATAATAATTGATCCTTAATCTGTCTGGGTGGAATTTTGCAATACGGGAGAGATGAGGCTGATTCGACTCCATGGATGTAGTACGGCGTTAAAGGTCTGAACTAGTGGAACTAAAGAATGGAGCTCATTGCGATTGTACAATGGTTAACCATTAATCAAAGGAACAACGTAGAAGAGATTCTATGAGAATTCAGAAATTGCGATCTTGTGCGAAATGCAACAAATTCTGTTATAAAGGTGTCCTTTTAGCGCTGACTATATTTGAACGAGTTAAACTAAGCGTGATTTTACCTTTTCTCATTGCTGTCAGCTGGATTTGCTCGTATTCCGCTCCATCTGTTTAGTTTTATTGCATTAAAAATGGAAGTATTTGCGGCAAGAGGAAACAAATTCGATGCTCACATAACGAATTCACATCTACTGAAGTAGAATTTATATTATTAAATACGTTTAACCAGGCGATAACATGATCCCACAAGTACCTATAGTCAATAATTTGTCTCAAAACACATTTTGCACATATTCTTTTTTTTTTTTTACTTTAGTTTCCCCAATACAAGGCCTAAGAGCCACTCAAGGTACTGAGAATGTTTTTAGGCCTTAAGGGAGGATGGAGTAGAAAGTTGTGCATTCCCTGCGCGTTTTCTAGAAATACTTTCATGCTAATTTTTCTGATGAACTTTCCATTATTGAAAATTGGATGTGCGGGTGGTGTAATTGTTAATTGGAGTGTCGAGTTCTAGTTCCAGTTGAATTTGTTATATCCACTTATTTGGCTATGAATTTAATCGCAGTACTAAATTGGCGGTAATATCTCATCATTTTACAGTTGAAATATCGAGATGCAACCGTAAGTTCTATGCTAACAGTTTCTTTTTTCGCACATTTCGTTTGTGGAAGCCTCTTCCGGCTTCATGCGTCCCAGTCAAAGTTGATCTTAAACAAATTTAAATGCAGTGTCAGTCATTATTTTCTGTCTTCTTAATTTCTGTTTTTTTATTGTTTTTGCTTTTTAATGATGTTTTCTCTTCTCTTTTTTTTCTTTTATGCTCACTAAACGCTGCATCTTAGTGGCTTTGTTGCCTTTCTTGGGATAAAATGATTAAAAAAATAGATTACGGTTGATCCTAAAATTGAAACTAAAGCACGTCAGGTCAAATTACTGTTTCCGTATCGGAATACAGGTTCGATTCCCCTCGGAGAACGCATATTTTCTACGAAATTTCTCGAACATTCAGACCGGTGAATATAATCAATACTGTTTAATTAAAAACATCTTAACATCTTAAGTAAATCTTAACAAATCGCGACATCTGTTAGAGAGATGAAATTAAAATTTTCATTATTGCATTATTCCAAAATTTGATAACAACTGAGCACAAATAGTTATTAATTACAAAAAAAAAAAAAAGAAAGAAAAAAAAAAGGAAATTAATGCATAATTTTAAATTTATTAATTAATAGAAAATTAAGAAAAACAAGCCATGGCAAACACTTAGCCTCCCATGTCTGACTGCTCTCTTCTAAGGTTTAGATAGCAGGGTAGACTGAACTTTCTGACCTTGACTGGTAACCAATCTAAGAGAAGGAAAACTAAATTTCCGGCTGTGGTGAAGGCAACGGGGAAACCTGTCCACTATCCTTTCCGTCAAATGTGTGTCAATTCACAGATAATAAAGAAACATGAGTGAAGAGTCTACGGCCTTAATAGACGCATAGACGCTGACTAGGCTGACATTTACTCATCTGTTTCTCCACTAGGCTAGAGTCAATTTCTGCACTAAGTAAAAATTTATGGTAGCAAAGAAAAAGGAAGATGATAAAACGCCAAATTATTTTAACTTTTTTTTAATCAAATATTGGTACACAGATTTTGTTTTTGCCATTGTGCGTTGGAAACGAAACGAAAGAACTGTTGGTCGTTAAAATTTAATACAAAATACTCAGGCTGTTCCTTGTATGATATTTACGAGTTTGAGCTTAGTCTTCGAGGTCTAATACAAGTTATGTTCTTAATAAACGGGAGGGGGGATTTTTCAATATATGCAATAAACGGGGAAAGGTCTTAATAAAAGCAGGTATCGGAAAAATCATTTAAAGCGACAAGAGTTGCGAAATTATTAAATGGGATAGTCTCAATATGCACGGAGATCGTAAAACACTCATCCACGGAGGTCGGAAAATACTCATCCACGGAGGTCGGAAAACACTCATCCACGGAGGTCGGAAAACACTCATCCACGGAGGCCGGAAAATACTCTTCCACGGAGGTCGGAAAATACTCTTCCACGGAGGTCGGAAAACACTCATCCACGGAGGTCGGAAAACATCCACGGAGGCCGGAAAAAAACTCTTCCATGGAGGTCGGAAAACATCCACGGAGGTCGGAAAACACTCATCCACGGAGGTCGGAAAACACTCATCCACGGAGGTCGGAAAATACTCTTCCATGGATGTCGGAAAACATCCACAGAGGCCGGAAAACGCTCCCACTAGTTTATTAGCCCCCTAACAACAATTTATCACAAAGTGGTTCGAAAAGAGCGAAATTAATAAACGAGGTGGTTTTAATAAACACGGTGTTGAAGTCGGAAAATGCCTCCCTAGCCCCCAAATAAGTAAACGCCCCTAACCGTTTATTAGGCGCATAATTCAAAGTGTAGGGCAGCAGTTGAGGTTCAAATTGATTATGGTACTCAGACCAGATTTTCAAGCATACTCACCGACGAGGTACCATATAGTATATAGTTATTCACTGGACGTAGAAATTTTTAGCACTCGTGCGCATCTATTGTGTGCTTTATAAGCAACATACTAACGAACAAATTTCAATGTCTTGTTCCTTCAAACAAAAGCGGTAATGACTCTTCTCAGATTAATTTTCTTCACTATCTGTAAATTACTATGATTTCTTGGGAAAAGCAGTGGAGTAGTTTCCCAGTGCATTCTCTACGGTTCAGATTGGTCGTTCTCTGGATACCACCCGAAATGTGAGGGCCTATTCTTCACTTCTATTTGACCTATAAAGGAGAATAATGATGTGTTGACTTATAAGGGAGAGTAATGATGAATTGACTTATTAGGGAGAGTAATGATGAGTTGACTTATAAGGGAGAGTAAAGATGAGTTGACTTATAAAAGGATGGTTTCATACTTTTCCCAAGAATATTAGCGCTAAAATGAACGCAAATGATTAAGCTGGAATTTGAGCTCTGCCATCGCCCAATCCCACTTTCGCGCTTAATAACTTGAGAGATTAGCATACCAACTTCAAATCGTATTGAATGGAAAAGATTTTGTTTAAGAGCCACATTCGTAGAACATGCAGCAAAGAATGAACTCAGTCAGACATGCACCGTTCATCTTACTTCACAATTACACAGATGCATTATTTTATTGGGTATTAAAAAAAAGCATAATTTTATTGGGTATTAAAAAAAAAAGCATAATTTTATTGGATATAAAAAAGCATAATTTCATTGATTGAAAATAAAACAGGTAAAATCTAAACTGGTTTGACTTGTACGCTTTCCCTTGCTTCAAAGAAATAATAAAGAATCCAATTAAATGGTCAAAACCTTTTGACTGCAATTTGTGAGACTCTTGAAAAATCTGAACAGTGCGCGTTGCAAACAGCGATGTCAATAATCGATAATCAGTAGTTGGAGAACACTGTTAATGACTGCCACAAATTTACGATCTTGTCTGCTTCGAGCAAATGACAATAGTTCGTTTGATGTCAAGAATTTGAAATTAATCGCTTCTGGATTTTGTAGGTAGGACAATCGATCTTCCATATAACGGAAGTGTTCGATAACCATTTCCGTTTCCTCTATTCTATATACCGATTTATCAATCGAGAAAATTGTCTATCACAGAATTTACTTATCACTTCATTTATTTTAGCTTGATAAATATCCAGATCAATATATTCTTACCAACTAACTCCATTTTTCTATCGTTCTCTAGAGATATTTTCTAAGCTTAGTTTATTTTGGTGCAAAGCCTAAGGGAAAAGACAGACATTGTATGTTATGCTAATATTCCATGTAGATAGAGTTTATACTCCGTGGAAATCAGCATTTAAAATCCATTTTTATCAGGTAGGAGATCATCCACTGGCGCAGTTACCAAGCTGATCATAATTACAGTCCATAATTATTCTAAAAAAAACTTCACTTATTCTGGCACAAGATCAAAATAGTGGTACTTCCGGAAGGATCGAACTTACTTTTCTAGCTAATTGTTTGGCAAACAATCGTACGAACCAGCGGTCTAAAACAGACATTCGTAAAATAAAGGAGTAGATAGGTTCGCCTATCGCCTGGTTCACACTCCTCCTCGATATTTTGAACAGGAGTAGAGGTTTATCCCTTGTTTCCTATTTAGGACTAGGCTTCCGGTTCCTTATAAAGTCTACTTCAACTCAATACGCCCAATGTCTCCGCCTAAACTCTGAAATGTTATTTCCTATTTATTTTATTTTTTCCTCAATAGAAGTCGATAGGTTTGCCTGTCGCCCGGTTCACACTCCTCCTCGGTCTTTTGAACAGAAGATGAGGTTTATCCCTTGTTTAGGATTGAGTCTTCGGTTCCTTCTGAAGTCTTCTCATTCTCTTTCACTCCCAGTAATGCATTGTTTGGGAAAAATCGATTAAAATCCCCCAAAAACTCACACTGGAAACGCCAGACAACACATACTAACGCAACCTATATATACTATGTTTTTTCGATACATATAAATATAGCTATGATATATATTAATTTATAAATTAGTCCCAAGAAGAGATGAACAGCAATGATAAAATAATTATAATAATAAACTGTAGTAAAAGCTTATGGTTTGGTTTACGGCACACCGGTCTTTTCTAAGTTGTTTAATGTTGAATTCTGTCGTTTTGGTTAACAATAGATAAGTAAACATAGGTTTCGTTCGTATGTGAATCAACAAGTTAAACATAATTCCTATAAGAAATTTAAGCTGCTTGAGAGTGCATTGTCTGGCTTTCAGAGAGAAAGCAGACGCTGCGTTGGGCTGTTACTTAATTTTTGAATTTCGAAAATGTTTTTGGTACATTTTGATTTGTGGTGAAACAGCTGCGTTTGTTTTTCATCCAAAGCAAATAAAAGGGTTTTCCCCCAAATTCCGTGAAAGGGATTTGGAGCTTGACTCTAGGTTATTTGAGGAGGGCCTTGGATTTAATTTTCGGTGTCGACTAACAGCTGCTGCAGGAACCCAAGTCGCCCCGGAAACGCAGAAGAAATTTGACAACCACCAGACGAGAATTGAAAGGAACATCAAAGTCGCTACCACATCAAGGAAAAGTCTTCGGCTGGTGTGTTTGTTCTATTTTTCGCTGTTACCACGAAATTTGCTTCAAAAATTGTAGCAATTCTTTGAAAACTATTCAGAGGACTATTTTCTCTTTTTCTTCACTTTACGTTTTCTTTTCTGATAATCTTATGCAACATTATAATTTTAATTGTAAGAAGGTACATTTCTTTTTCATTGATAATTTACATAGATGTTATTAGACATCATTTGGCTCACAAAACACTTAATTTGTGTAATTCATTCATTTTTCTGTCTCTTAATGATTAAATTTATCGTCTGTTTTTAAACTTGGCTTTTATCGTCTGTCTTTGTTGTGTGCCGATAGTGTTAGTTATCTCATTCATTTTTTAAACTATTTTTTTCGTATGTTTTTTTGCCAAATAAAAAAAAGAATCCTATATTACAGTAAATAGTCCCTTTTCTGGAGGGCTTACTCACGAGGATGCATCGGTGTATTCTTGACCCCCACCCGACAGGACCGTAATAAACGTTATGCAATAAATAGAAGAATTGTTCTTATCTCAGATCTCAGCAAAATCGACAGCTGATTCTTTTCCGTATTAAGTCGAAAACTTACGCTTTTCCTATAAAGGCAGTATTATGAATAATGAGTGGTCTCCTCTTGTTTCGATACTCTCCTCTGAGAGAGTTTTTTCTGTTTACTGGGACTATAAAAGGACACTATACACGAACCTTGTATTCTCAGTTGAATAAAGACTTCTTAAAACCTACACCTGTGTACTTTTGTCATTACAGGAAGTTTTATAGCTTTCGTTTAGCATATCAAAGAGGCAGCATTACTACTATTCTTTTACTTAGAATTGTTGTTATTGTTACTATTATTACTATTATTATTATTATTATTATTATTAAACAAAATGATTGACGTAACTCTTCCAATATTTTTCAACAATTAAAAAAAAGAGCGTGATTTAAGAAAATAAAATAAAAAAAAACAATGTTTGACAATGTTAAACAATATTTGAACATTATGTCTGTCTTTTTCAAGTTATAATTCAAAATATTTTCAAGTATAAAAATATACAAATCTGCAAAAAATTATAAGGCTTTGTACTTGTCTTGTAATGAAAAAACGGATGTACTGGTAATCAATGCGAATGAAACGCCGCCAGAGCGTAGTCATACAAATGAAACGTGTGCAATATGATGGTGATCTTGTTCATTTTGGAATTTTCCGTTAATTGATTTGTTACTAAGAATAATTAGTCAATCAGCTTAGTATAAATCTTATGGAACTCTTCAGTCATTCCGGTCATTACCCCGGGCCGGGAAGTTAGCAGTTTGCAAAAATTTCATTATTATTAATTAATTAATTAATTAATTATTATTATTAATTAATTAATTATTATTATTATAAATTTATTCAACTCCATTCAACCACTTTATTCAACCATTCAACTCTTTTATTCAAAATTATTTCCAGGCATTAAGTAATATGGTATTCTGTAAAGATGGGAAAAAATGGAATATTGTATTCTTTATAGAATTGGAATAGGATATTCTCTATATTTTGGAATATGATATTCTGTAAAAAACGGAATAGGATATTGTGTCGGAATATGGTACTTTGTAAACAATACAATACGTTATTCTGTAAAATTCGGGATATAGTGTTTAGTAAAAACAGATTTATGATATTCTGTAAAAACTGGAATATGATATTCTTTCAAAAATAGAATGATATTCTGTAAAAATTGGAATATAGAATTCAGTTAAAACTGGATTATAATATTCTGGTAAAAATAGAATATGATGTTGTGGAAAAAAGGAATATGATATTCTGAAGAAATTGGATTATGATATTCTGTAATAATTGGAATATGATATTCTGTTAAAAATTGTAATATGGTATTCAGTAAAAACTAGATTATGATATTCTATAAAAGTTGGAATATAATATTCTCTGTAAATCAGAATATAATATTGTGCGAAAATTGGTGATAGTTTGCAAAGATCGGAATATAAAAATTTGTATAAACTTGAATATGGTATTCTGCCAAAAGTGAAATTATATAGTATTTAAAAGTAACCAGGAAAAGAAAAACAAAATTGAAGACAAATCTTGATAACCATTGCTCTCTGACGAGTTATACTTTTTCCATTAATCTTAGATGAGTAGGGCCGAATAAAGGAAAATAGGACAAGGGGGGTTCTTTTGCGCCAATCTTCCTAGTAGGAGAGAACATGTACCTTGAAAACCAGCCTTCGAACCCTGAGATCAAACACCGGTGGCTAGCGCTTGTACACTAACCCTTGTTAAGAAGCAGACCATAACAGAAGTTGATATAAAACAAAGAAACTACGTCCCTCAAAAGCAGACACTTGGGGGTAAATAAACTTATACCCCTTGAGAGACGTTGACATTTTCATAGAAACATCAAACGAAAAATATCACACATTGGTTGGTGCGTTCTTATTACGTTCTTTATAAAAGTACAAGATGAAACATATATATATATATATATATATATATATATATATAGAGAGAGAGAGAGAGAGAGAGAGAGAGAGAGAGAGAGAGAGAGAGAGGCAGAGAGGGAGAGATATAGTGGTCCCGATACATTAGCTAAATGTCAATTTTACTTCCTTGAAGATGTGTCACTGTCAGTTTTCTTGACAAGGCGACGATGGGTGGTCCTTCTCTAGTTAAATATTCAAAGCATTTTCTTTATGGCAGAAAATATGTTAAAGCTAATATTAAGTAATGCTGATATTAGCCGTTTCCTTATAAGGAAACCGTCGACATTCATTGACGAAGCAACAATTGCTACTTTCGGTTGAAATTTATAAAAAATTCACTTAAAACTATTTTTCAGGAGGACAGGTTTTTCACGTCCAGTTACTGTTATCGCCCTTTCCAGTACTGATGGCGGTTTCCTTCCTAACCTTTTGTTTGAAGTAGCCTGGAAGGTCAGCATCTTGATTATGTCATTGGTTTCTTTTGGAGTTACATGTGAGATCAATTACTTGTAAATATTATATATTTAAAGTGTCTGTGATGGATTGCTAACATACACTAAATGTCAATAGAAAACGTGAGACCAATAACGTGCAGTGAGTCGATCTTCCGGTGGTTTAGCATCAGTCATGCTGATGTAAGGACATCAGTTTCGTTTTGGTGACGTCAAAATAAATAAGCCGTTAATCCCGTTAATAACAGATTGGAGGTCATTTTCGAGGCCAGCTGCTAATTTAATTTTACCGAATCTGTCAGAATTACTATCAAAACAGTAGTATTTGTTTGTGTCATTTGCATAGATACCTAGTCGGGAACTGATGACATCATGGAAGTCGTTGATGAAAATAAGGAACAAAGTAGGTTCAAGAATAGAACCCTGAGACACACCGCTATTAATACAAATGATTTAGAGGAGCGGCCATTCAAGACAACTTTCATTACGCGATCTGACAAGAAAGATTGAATCAAATCAAAGAAATGGCCCGAAACAACATAACCCTTCAACTTATAAAGAAGATCATTATACCAAACCGTGTTAAACGCCTTCAAGATATCCAAACCAACAGCCCGAGCTGAACCATTCTTATCTAAAACTTCATAGACACTTTAAAAAATCCAGGAAAGCGGGAGCCACATTATGTCTGAAAGAAGACCCTATGTTGTTAGATGCTTAACAAATACGGTGTTGATTAGAACTTCTAGTACTTTTCCAAAAAGAGGTACAACACTAACAAATCGATAATTCGAAGTTTCAAACGGTTCGTCAGAGTTCTTACAAACAGGAATTACGGAAGCGTATTTCCAACAAGCTGGAAAATAAGAAGCAGCAAGCAATCTATTGTAGAGCAATGGGAAGAACAGGAGCCAGTTCAGGGGCAAATTTCTTAAGGACAATGGAAGGGATACCATCGAGTCCACATGCTTTGTGGTGAGCACGGACGTATTTATATGCATATCTCAGAGTAGAGATACTTCTAAGTGGAAAATCAGGCAAATATGGTACTGGTGAGCTGAGAGTTGAATTAGAAGAGCATTTGTGAGAAAAGCATTCTGCCTTACAATCAGAAAATGATAGCAATTCAAATTAATTAAAGAGAGGGAAAATTTAGAACTTATCCTTATTTAACACATTCTTACAGAGCCACTAGCAGAACTTGTATGAAATAAAACCTATTTCCAACACAATTCCATACCCACATACCATATTAAAGTACGCGCAAATTTTACTTTCTACCCCCAAACAGACAATATTTATAAACATGCAAAAAAGGATTCCACAATACGAGGCACAACGTTTAAATCAAAGCGTCTATTGGTTAGAAATTAACATCACCATGTGGAGTATTTGACCAATCAGAGAAAACTAAAACACTTCTTAAGCCTACATTAGGGAAAAAATTCTTATAAAAAACTACAGATTTTGACTTTGCACGGAGCAGAGATGCGACTGACTCCACGTCGTTCGAACACAAGTGAAGACATGCTTTTTCTTTCCCTCTAAATCGCGCTGAAAGAAACATGTGTCGGCGACTTCAAACAAATAATCTACAGCAACAACAAAGAAAGTAAGTGAATTCTCGCTAACGATAAAAAAATTTTTTCAACCATAGTTTTTTTTCTGTGTACTTAAAGACTTTAATTCAACTAAACACTATTTTTCATACTTTTTGATACATGAATTCATGTATATATGTTTGTAAATAAAAAAATAAATAGAATGATTTATTTAACAGACATGAGACCATGTTTTCTTTTTATTTTATTATTGTTGGGAATTCTAACGTTCAGAATTTTAATATAACAAATCGTGAACGACCAAAATTCGTACACATGGCAACTTCGACAAAGAAAACCAACCTCCTGATGCCTACAAACTAAACTTGTTAACGGCTATACGGTGCCTCGCTCTATCAGCAAACAACGACGTAACCTCTTTGAGGACATATTTGAAATTATTACAAAAGCTGATACAAAGAAGAATCTGTTGGAATAAGAACGATGACGTTGGGGTTGTCAGAAAAAATGATTTGTGTGTAAAAAGCGCAGAACGATAGACGTAGTACATATATAGTTTAATAAATCGATAACAATGAGGCGTCTATTTTAAATAAGAAGTGTCCACTACAATAAAGTTTGATATAAAAAAAGAATGGCGGATTGAAAATAAATCCATTAATTCTTTCGGAATTGTTTTATTTACGTTTCGAATACGAAATTGAGCAGATACGGGCTCTTGCGAAAAATAGTCTTCGTGAAAGGGGGGTGTTTTCCTTAAACAGGAAAAAAACGTATTAAGTCCTACGTGGCTGATCGGGAATGGTAGTTTTCCTACAAAATGGGACATGTTCGATCCCTGCCGAGACGCATATTTTCTTTACTTAAATTACTCGAGAGCGCAGTGCGATAGGCATATTACACACTGTTTATTAAATAGATAAATAAAATAGGGCGTCTATTTCAAATGCGAAGTGTCTACTATAACAAAATTTAAATTAACACACACACAGATATATATATATATATATATATATATATATATATATATATATATATATATATATATATATATATATATATATATATATATATATATATATATATCATAGGTATGCAACGCTGGATCCCCCCACTTCTTTCAGTTGCGTTCTAGTCAGCTGAAGAACGCGAGAGTGAAACGCGAGTAATGACTCTGGCTGTCCTTTGTTAAGTGCTGACGTTGGGAAGCGTTTTCTTGTTCTGTCTCGGTAATCTTGGCGTTGGGCACTTTATGCTATTGAGTCGATAGGTGTTTGCTTTTTGGTCTTTCTTTTTTATTTCCTTGTACAGGATTTTTCCTGTCTAAGGTGTTAGGTCACAAATTGTCTGTTGTTCACACCAACATAGTTTTTTTTTCTTATATATATATATATATATATATATATATATATATATATATATATACTGAACTCTCCTGTCGTTTTCGACGTATGATGGTCAAGCAGCTCAATTCTTAGAACCAACAGCCAGACTAGCCGCACATATCATTTGATTATAGTGGGGAAGGCTTGTGTAGAACCAACCACACTTTTTGAAAAAGCCGAATACAGAGAACTGGTATATGCCACAAGGTCCCCAAACGTTCCTTTGCAGCTTTTAAATTCAGTGTTGTCCTTCTCTTAGACCGTTTGCCATCAAAGGCTATAGGACCCAGTCTGTCCTGCTATTTAGCCATAGCTAGGAGGAGAAGAGATCGATTCATACCTTTCCCACGCACGTAAGTGAATTTAATGAACTCGACTGAGCCATATAAATAACGTCCACTGGATTTGAAATTTAGCCCAGTTCAAAAAATCTATTCCATATTAAACACCGGAGAAGGAAGCAAGAGAAACCGAAACATTTTTGGATTAAAAAAATATTATTATATTGCAACATATAAACTAAAGAAAAAACATAAAAAATATAAAAAATATCTTTGTCATCGCTTTAATGTATACTAGCAGTAGAGCCTGGCGTTGCCCGGGGATGTAACAGTAAGAGATAGATCAAGTATCGACCATCATAAAGACTGAAAAATAAAATTGATAGAGATTATTGTTTAAGGTTGACGGACACGCATGTCTTAATTATTTTTTTTTTTTTTTTTTTTATGAATTGGTCAAACCCAAACTCAAACAAAAACTGTTTTCAATTCGTTATGAGTCTACTGATTGAATAGAATTTTATTATAAACAATTGTCTTGTAAATGAAATTTTTAAAGCATTCTGAATGTAAAAATAAAGAAAAAAGTGTGCAAGACAATAAGAAACACTAGCTGCCAAAAAAAGTGAAGTTTTGTTGAAATCGGTTGAAAAATGTAGGAAATCTGATCCCATATATAAACGAACACACACACACACACACACACACACACACACACACACACACACACACACACACACACAACCAACCAACCTGGGTTTTATAATAAGTATAACTCGATAACTCGATATTAATAAGTATAACTCGATATGAGTTGCCCCCCTTTCATTAATGCCTCTTAATCGTGTTTTCAAACTGATTTCGTGCAAAAACAATTGTTCTTTGCAAATTTTTGGCGCTGTCAGAACCACCGCAAGGTAATTTTACATAGTCCTGTGAAGTTTTGCTGAAATCAGTTGAAAAATGTAGGAAATCCGATGCAATATATAAACGTACAGATACACACACACACACATACAATCTGCGTTTTATAATAAGTAAGTTTTAGGCAGCACGCTATCTTTTAAACATGTTTCGTTAAATAGCAGACAAGGAAATTTTAATTCACATTTTATAAAGTTTTTCCTGCGTTGTTACATTTTTCTGTTCCGTGGAAGTAAGGGAGTGCAATAATTGTCCAATGCCCTGAGCGGTTTCGACTACTTCTTTAGCGATTTTCAATTGTTATTTCTCTTCATGTTTTGACAGTTTAAAATGTATTTCTTTATGTTGTTACTAGTAGAAGCATTTAATCCGAGCTTTCTTATGTTGAGTGCGGTTGGAATTCAAGTGAGCGTCATTCTATTAAAAAAAAAACAAACAAGAAAACGAACATTCAACAGACTATTCCCTTTGTTAAATAAAGTGAGCTTCATAGTGAGAGAGATGTTTAATATACAGGATATCTGTTATGGTCCGGTTCCTTGTACCACGGTGATAGTCCAAGGTAGAACCAATAAAGAACTCGAACACAGCTATGTAATAACACAGATATATTACAAACAGGAATATATACAGAGAAGTAGAAAGTGTTAGTATGAACAATCAGGTTTAGTAGAGAGAACAATGTAGTCTCGACCAGTATCACTATTTCAATGTCTTGCAGTAATTGTCTGAACGCGACTCTGTTTCGGACTGCCTCTGACTCGACTTTTCACTCGAACTACTGACTCAACTCTTGACTCGAACTACTGACCCGACTTGAACTACTTCTGAGGTGCAGTATTTATTAAGTATGGAATAGTCCATTATTATTATTATGGGTAAGATCCCCTAACAATATCTCTTATAGCTAGATGTTTCCGGCAATGTCATAGGATTTTAGCATATTCAACCAGACATTTTTTTAAGGATTCTTTTAAATTGTGGGTAAATAGATGTTTTTTTTAGCAAATTGTTCTGATAATTGACACGAAACATACATTGCCGTCAAATATACAATGCATAATGACCGGTGACACTTTTCCGAACACACCCATCTGCTAGGGCATCTAACCAATCCATGCTACTGACACCTGGTCAGGCATATATGTTTGTTTCACAGCAACAGAGTTCACCTGTTATTTATACTGCAACTATGTTGAGGTACAGTTTCTGGAGATGATCACGTAATCTGGAGTGATCCACATTTTTTGAATAGGGCTAGTACACTCAAACCCTCAGTCACGATGACTTTTGACAAGGAAGAAATTTCGTCAGTATCGGATAATTTCTGACAGAATTTTCTCCTTGTTTGAAAAGAATTATTCGTAATTTGGAAAAGTCGATCATTAAAATTGATCGACATAAAATGACTGTCGTTTTTAATATTTGCTTATATATTATATATATATATATATATATATATATATATATATATATATATATGTGTGTGTGTGTGTGTGTGTGTGTGTGTGTGTGTGTGTGAATAAAAAAGATATCATCAGCAATACATTTTTGGAAAAAAAGAAATTATCAGCAATAAATTTTTGGACAAAAAATGATATTACCAGCATTATTGAAGAAAAAGGATATTACCAGCAATACATTACTGAATAAAATCGATATTACCAGCAATATATTTGGATAAAAAATATTACTAGCAATACATTTTTGGATAAAAAAAAAATATTACAACCAATACATTTTTGGATAAAAAAATATTACAAGGAATACATTTTTGGATAAAAAAGATATTACCAGCAATACATTTTTGGATAGAAATGATATTACCAGCAATACATTTTTGGATAGAAATGATATTATCAGCAATGCATTTTTGAATAAAAAGATGTTCCCAGCAATGCATTTGTGAATAAAAAATGATATTACCAGCAATATATTTTGGGATAAAAAAAAGATATTACCAGCAATACATTTTTGGATAAAAAAGATATTACCAGGAATACATTTATCGATAAAAGAAGATATTACCAGCAATATATTTTTGGATAAAAAAAAGATATTACCAGCAATACATTTTTTAATAAAAAAGATATTACCAGCAATATATTTTTGGATAAAAAAGATATTACCAGCAATATATTTTTTGAATAAACAGGATATTGCCAGCAATACATTTTTGGACAAAAAAGATATTGCCAGCAATACATTTTTGAATAAAAAAGATATTACCAGCAATACATCTTTGGATAGAAAAGATATTACCAACAATACGTTTTTCGATAAAATGATATTTCAAGCAATATATTTGCAAAAAAAAGATATTACCAGCAAAACATTTTTGAATAAAAATGATATTACCAGCAATACATTTTTGGATAAACAAAATTTTATCATCATTACATTTTTGGATAAAAAAAGATATTACCAGCAATACATTTTTGGATAAAAATGATATTACCAGCAATATATTTTTGGATAAAAAAGATATCACCAGCAAAACATTTTTGAATACATAAGATATTGCCAGCAATACACTTTTGAATAAAAAAGATATTACCAACAATACATTTTTGGATAAAAATGATATTATCAGCAATACATTTTTGGATATAAAATGATATTACCAACAATACATTTTCGGGGAAAAAAGATATTACCAACAATACATTTTTGAATGAAAAAGATATTACCAGAAAAAACATTTTTGAATAAAAAAGATATTACCAGCAATACAGTTTGGGATAAAAAAGATATTGCCAGCTATACTTTCGATGGATAAAAAAATATATTACCAGCAACATATTTTTGGAAAAAAAGACATTACCGGCAATACATTTTTGGGAGAAAGAGACATTAACAGCAATACATTTTTGAATAAAAAGATATTGACAGCAATACATTTGTGGATAAAAAAAAAATATTACGAGCAATACATTTTTGGATAATAAAAGATATTACCAGCAATGCAGTTTTTGAATAGAAGGATATTGTCAGCAATACATTTTTGGTTAAAAAAAGATATTACTAGCAATACATATTTGGATGAAAAATATTACCAGCAATACATTTTTGGGAAAAAAAGACGTTACCAGCAATACATTTTTGGATAAAAAAGATATTAACAGCAATACATTTTTGAATAAAAAGAATATTACCAGCAATACATTTTTTTTTTATAAAAATGCTATTACCAGCAATACATTTTGGGGAAAAAAAGATATTACCAGAAAAAACAGTTTTGGATAAAAAAAGATATTACCAGCAATACATTTTTGAATAAAAAGGATATTGCCAGCAATACATTTTTTTTTTATAAAGAAGATATTACCAGCAATACATTTTTTGATAAATAGGATATTACCAGCAATGCATTTTTTGATAAATAGGATATTACCAGCAATGCATTTTGGGGAAAAAAAAGATATTACCAGCAAAACATTTTCGAATAAAAAAGTTATTGCTAGCAAAACATTTTTGGATAAAAAAAGATATTACCAGCAATATATTTTTGAATAAAAAAGATATTACCAACTATAATTTTTTGAAGAAAAAATTATTACCAGAAATACATTTTTGAATGAAATGTATTACCAGTAATAAAAATAATGTCGGCATTAAATAAACTATTGACGTTGATATGCCGTAAAACAAAGCAAACCAAACCAAATCAATCTACTGAGTGTAAGTACACGCTATTTTGTCTTTCCCTTACAAAACATAATTTTTAGTGAATATTTGTACTAAGTAGCCATCCAAAACCATATCTACAGCGGTAAAAAATGCTCATTTGACTCCTGTTGCCAACATCTAAGCATCACACAATGTGATCAACCTTTACAGTGCACTTATCTTTGTGAGTTTTTGTACTAATTCGTACTGTGAAAATCACTTTAGAAAAGTCAATTTTCATGTATTTTTTTTTAAGCATTTCACCCCAAGCAAGGCGAGAAGCCACTAGGACGCAAGGGGTTACAGAAAGTTTAGAGCAAGATCAGATAGGAGTGATAGAAGAAAGGATGAGGGTAGTGGATAGATCAAGGCAACTGGAGATGTCGATTGACATTACACTTGAATAGCTGGAGATTATAGCTCACAGGGAAACAGGAATAGGGAAGGGAGTTCCACAGGCGAGAGGTGCGAGACATGAAGCTATTAGAGTAGAAGAGACAGTGAAGGGGTGAGAGCGGGATGCCAGCCTCGTAAGGCGCTGGAACTCATGATGTCTGGGAACCAGCGAATGCAGCTCCTCGGAGCAATTTCTATGAAAGTATTTGTAGAACAGACAGAGGGAGGCGACGGCGCGTCTGTGAGAAAGTGACTGTAGTCGAGACGCCAGGGCAGGGCCAACTACATTGCATATCCGCCTCTGGAGCCTATCAAGAACCCCGAGGCAAACCGAAGGGGCACCAGACCATATATGGCAGTAATACTCCATGCAAGGGCGAATTGTTGATTTGTAGATCTGGAGGATCGACTCCGGGGAGAAAAACTTCCTGGCGCGGCTCAGGGAGCCAACTTTCCTTGCGGTGGACGAAGCAATTGACTCAATGTATTTATTCCATCTCAGGTCAGCTGTCAACGTGAGACCGAGAAGCCGCAGAGAGTTGCTCTCGAGAAGTTGAGCGTCAGACATTCTAATGGAGGGAAGGGAAGGATCTCTGTGGCGATTAATAGAGAGCAGTTTTGTCTTAGAAGCGTTGAAGTTGACCAGCCAATTCATGCCCTAGTTCACAATCGATTGGAGGTCCTTTTCGAGACGCACGGCCAGGTGAGTTTTGTCAGCGAGACTAGATTTGTTTTTGAGGCAGGAATAAATTGTGGTGTCATTCGCGTAGATGCCAACTTGGGAAGTTATGGCGTCAGGAAGGTCATTTATGTAGATAAGGAATAGAGTGGGGCCTAGGATGGAGCCTTGAGGAACACCTGCGTTCGTGGGATAGGAACTGGAGGAGAATCCGTTGAGAACGACCTTCAATTCACGGTTTGACAGGAATGATCGTATTAGGTTATATAATCGACCCGTAATGCCATAACCCTGGAGTTTGCGAAGAAGGACGGCATGCCAAACCCTATCAAATGCTTTGGAGATGTCTAGTGCCACGGCTCGGGCTTCCCCGTTATCTTGAAGAGCTCGGTAGACTGACCGTAAGCACATCGGCTGTAGATCGGGCAAAGCGGAAACCATATTGCTTGTCTGAGAGCAGATTATGGGATGTGAGTTGCTTAACCACCCCGGTATTGATTAGGGCTTCGAAGATTTTGCCGAAGAGGGGAAGGAGACTGATAGGACGGTATTTGGAAGGGTCACAGGGGTCGCCGGAGTTCTTGAAGACAGGAACGATCGAAGAGGACTTCCAGCAGTCAGGAAAACAAGATTCCTTGAGGCAATAGTTGCATAGTTTAGAAAGGGCGGGCGCCAGTGCAGGCGCGCATTTCTTCAAGACTATGGCTGGTATTCCGTCTCCACCACTAGCCTTGTTGGGGTCTAAATTGGAGATAACGGCCAGTACCAAAGATGGGGTTATGTTTAACCCACTCAATATGGCCTCAGTTCTAAGAGGGAAGTCGGGTATGGGTACACCGGAAGAGTCGAGCATCGAGTTGAACGAAAATTTCCGAACAAAGCATTCAGCCTTGTCGGTAGAGGAGGCCAGAACTTCGAACTGGTTGAATAAAGGAGGTATAGAGGGTTTGCAATTCTTCAATACGCTCTTGCAGAGACGCCAATAATCTTTGGAGCCAAATTTGCGAGATGCAATACGTTCCTTCATCCGAGCCGCAAATAGTGACTTAGCATCGCTGAGGACACGCTTACATTCGTTACGGGCGGAGGCAAAGGGACGTCTATTGCAGTCAGACATGTCGCTACGGAATAGGTGGAAGTAGTGGTTCCTATGGGCGATGGCGGCTGAGCAAGCAGCCGAGAACCAGGGGGAGGAGCGCGACTTGACCCTATATTTCCTTGATGGGATGAAAGCGTCGATTCTAGCTTTAACCCAGGAAGAGACCTCAGAAGCACATTCTTAGACGGGAAGCTTAAAGACTCCATCCCAGGGGACATCGCGGAGGAAATCACGGAACGCGTCCCAGTCAGCTCGTTGATAGTAGAACGAAGTTCTAGTGATAGGAGGTTCTTTATAGGGGGTGGAGTTGAAGGAGATGTTAACTGATACTACTGCATGATCAGAGTTACCAAGAAGGCAGAGTTGCGAGGCGCTCTTGACACAATTTTTTTTTGTTTTAATATATTTGCTTTATTGAGAGGAGTTTGCTTCAGATATTCCTTGATAGATCCCAATTTGATACACCTTGTGTCCTTCAATTCCAGCCTGTTCAAAGATCTGAGCACAGGTCAAAAATTGATGTTTCGATATCTCTCTCTATTTTACGTTCCTCCTCTCGAAGAGACTATATATATATATATATATATATATATATATATATATATATATATATATAATCCTAACTATTGATTAAGTTTAAGATATGTCAAATTGAACAGAATTTCTGACAATAAAATGAAGAATAATTAGTGTATCAGAAATATTAAAGTCATTGACTGAGTTTTGTAATGTTCTCAATTATCACTCAAGACATCGATAGGTATTGGACTTTATTACTTCTGATTCAATTTTATATATATATATATATATATATATATATATATATATATATATATAGTGTGTGTGTGTGTGTGAGAGAGAGAGAGAAGAGAGGGAGCATTAATATACCAGCTTTTTGTCTGGCATAGAAAATAAAATGTTACGCTGTAATCGTGGAGCTATCCGCCAACTTCGAGTTCTTGAAACAGGTTCTTGAAAGTAGTTGGATAAAATGGAGAAAAGACAATTAGATCAAGTACAAACCCCGCGAAAATACAATGTCGTCTGTGGTTGTCTTGTGATTCGTTGTTCACGACTGCCATGCAACGCCACTTGATTTCATACAAACTCTAGATCGGTAGGGACAGACTTTTTATTTTTGAATGTTTCTGTATTTTCATTGGATACTATTTGATTAAAAGTTCACCAATGCTGTGAAAATGGCGGCATATTTCTAAAATCTTTACTGTTATTTGATTTTCCCATGTCAGTCATTAAATATATTTTTCCAGTTATTATAGTTTACACCTTTGTGCTTCCATACATCGATATCAGCCGACCTTATTTTTGCCTTTTTTTTTCTAGATTCATTTGATGTCATATATCACGAGGAATCGTCAGTTTTAAGGAAGATTATTATAGGATGGCAGTGGGAAGATTGTTGGCTCTTATGACGTGTCTATGTCATTTCAAATTTCTCTTCTTGATGGTGGTCACGAGGTCTTCTAACGGGATTGTTCCTTGTTTGTAAAAGCTACCAGTTGTTTGTGTTGCTCTTGAAATTATTTATGTTCTGGAGTCATCTTCGCTGATAAATTTGGTCAACATATTTGAATTGACTCACTACTCTAAATTTCTGACCATCGATTTCATCACGCTTGAAAGCTCGCCATGAGTTTGTGTGTGTTGGGCATTTAATCTCCATGTTTTTATCTAGAGGGGGGATTAATCCAAGTTTTTCACTAGACTGACGAGTTCCTCTACTACCGCTACTACTGCTACTACTACTACTACTACTGCTCTATCAAAACATCCTTTGCTTACCCCTTCTTCTTTTGTCTGAGTTGATACCTTGTAGGATGACAGTGGAACGATTGTTGGCTCTTATGACATATCCATATCAATTCAACTTTCTTTTCTTGATGTTGGTTACGAGGTCTTCCAATGGAACCGCTTCTTGACTGATAGTATCTTGCATTGCGGTATTTGTGATGTGGTCTATATGGGACATGCCTAGGATGTTTCTTTAGAGTCTGGTTGCTAAGACTTGGATTCTTCAGCTATTGCATCGAGTATTTTGAGCTCAAGTAAAAGTTATAGAAATAGTATCCTTGTTCTATGACCGAGCGGGTGGCATGATCACCGCGCTGCTGAACACCTGACCAGCCCCCTTCATATGTCTCGGTTGCGTGCCAATGTCCGTGATCTTCCACAGTGATATTGTCAGTTCATTTTTTATTCTTTGCCTACCACTTCTTCTTTTGCCTAAGGTGGAACCTTGTAGGATGGCAGTGGAAAGTGGCTTTTATGACGTGTCCACACCATTTTAACTTTCTGTTCTTGGCTCTTTCTTATTTGATGGTGTCTTTCATTACGGAATTTCCGATGCAGTCTATGTAGGAAACGCCGAGGATGGTTCTGTAGCAACTCATTTCTAATGCTTGGATTCTTGGCTGTAGTTTTGCTAATTCTGTTATTCTTTTCTTTTTGTGTGCCATTCCCTTTTAGGATGTAGGCGATCATGGCTCTCCACCTCCCTCTATCTCTTGCAGCTCTCAACAAGCTCCTCCCCTCTGCTTCCTCGACCAGACCACGTTCTGTCATCCACCTACTCAAGCTCGTCAGGTATGTCACGCGCTGTTTTCCCTTGTCTCTCTTTCCCTCTATTCGACTCGTGAGTATCAGAATCTCCAGGCCCTCCTTCCACATTATCTGTCCTAGAAACTTCAGCTGCCTCTTTCTGATGTTAAGTATAAGCATTCTTCTTTACTGTAACCTATCTAAGACCTCATCATTGCTCACATGCTCGGTCCATGATATCCTTAGTGTTATGGTCCGGTTCCTTGTACCACGGTGATAGTCCAAGGTAGAACCAATAAAGAAGAACTCGAAGGCGGAAATGGAATAACACAGATATATTACAAACAGGAATATATACAGAGAGATAGAAAAGTGTTAGTACGAACAATCAGGTTTAGTAGTAATTGTCTGAAACGCGACTCTGTTTCGGACGGCCTCTGACTCGACTGACTGACTCGCTCGCTCTGACTGGCAGACTCCTGACGGACTTCACTCCAGACTTCAGACTGAAATCAGACTTCAGACGGAACAGTATTTAGTCACCCCACCCCACGAGGGCATCATGTGGCACAAGGCCGGTTTAACGTGGGATCTCCGAGCCCGTGGGATCTCCGAGCCCGTGGGTTCGGCCAAAAATATGCACTTTGAACCCGTATAAACGGGTTCAGGGTCGGTTTACCTCCCCGAAAGAGACTCCGCCCTTCGGCGTAGCCTCGTTCTGGTTCCTCCCCGCCCGAAGGCAGAGAGTTCAACCGATCAGCCGGTCAATCGGTCGTCCGACTTCAGACTGAACTCCCTGCTTCATCTTGAGGCGCAGTATTTATTACGTATGGAATAGTCCATTATGTTCTTATGGGTAAGGTCCCATAACACTTAGCATCCTTAAACGGCCATAATAATGAATGAATTAATGCAACTCTCACTATCCTTCTAATGGTAACAACATCAATTTAAGTAGAGCCGAGGCGTTAATTATGAAACGATGGAAGAGATGAGGGCATTGAGCTTATTGAGTTTTATCAATTAATGATAAGTGGTAGATTTTTCGATTGTTATGCAGAAATACTGGTCTGGCATATTAATGGCCGACTAGGAGAATGTCCTACATTTTGACTATAAAGCAAAGCTGTTTATGTCATGAATAATCAATATTCAGAATCCTGGGTGCGAACTCATCTATAGAGCCAGAGAGGAAGAGTGCACACACGCACACACACACACACATATATATATATATATGTATATATATATATCGTCATCCACAGACAGACTGTTTCGCTGTATCACAGCTCCTCAGTGTGGTAGACATTCGATCACTTCAAGCCGGGACCGAAACCCTACCGATTTGGTATCTGTCGAAGATTCTAACCTTGAAATACTATCGGTGAACTTTTGCCCATTTATTTTTTCATAAACTCGCCAGTGACCTAGAGGGCTCAATCCGTTCGGAGAGTCTTGCATTATCAGCAGTATTAGTCACTGTTTATAAATACGCGCTTTTCCCCCACAGTGCTCCACCGAATTAATTTATTTTCGGGAGCTATACATACATATATATATATATATATATATATATATATATATATATATATATATATATATATAATTTTTGTAGATACCCATGTTTGAGTTAACGTCCTGTTTTGTTTTGTTTTGTTTTTTTTTTAACAGTGTGAATTACGTCTACCGGTCTGCACATTCAAGAGACTTAATAAAAAAAAAAAAAGCTCTCCCGCAGGGTTCGAACCTGCGTCCTCTTTTTACAGAAACCACCGTCTCGTCCTTTAGTCCTTTCGGCCACGGAGATCACGTCGGCGGGTCAGTTAGCTAGGGATTGCCACACCTCTGGACACTCAAACAGTGCAACTATCACGCCGCATCACGAGACCCGTAACGTGTTAGGGTCGTAGGTGCCTCATATGTACTAGAGCCATGTCTACGGCAAGTTAGCCTGACGAATCCCATCCCTCTTCAAATTGGTTTTGAATTCAGAATTTTCCTTCTCCTTGACTGGTTAGCCCAGTCAACCAGTATTTTTTTTAATCATTTCACCCCAAGGAAAGCAATAAAGCAGTTAAGACGCAAGAGGTTACTGAGTGTTAGAGAATATGAGAAAACATTACTATTAGGACAATAAAAGAACAAGGATTACGAAGATAGAAGGTAAGGATTGACTTTGTATTTACATTTTTGAAGATCAAATTTAACTGGGAAGCAAGAAGCCGGAAGAGAATCCCACAAGCGTGTAGTGCAATAGAAGAAACTGTTAACATAGAACTTACGGTTACATCTAGTCATTTCAACTCTAAAATGACGAGACCTTGCCGCCAATCTAGAACTGCGCTTAAATCCATAAAGTCTAGGTACCATATAGGAAAATTTATCAGAACAATTACCATGGAAATATTTATAGAAAGGGCATGGGGAACGTCGGTGAGAATGTGACTGGAGCCGAGATGCCAGGTGAAGACAAATAACATTACAGATTCTTCTTTGGATTTTATCAAGAATCTCCAAATACATAGCAAAAGCACCAGATCAGATATGGAAGAAATATTCAAAGCATGAATGAATGGTAGACTTATAAATGTGCAAGTTAGATTCTGACGAGAAAAATAGTCTAGCATGACACAGTGAACCAACTTTCTTAGCTGCAGGTTTAGCAATTGATTCAATATTTCCACTATGTCAGCTGAAAACGGTAGTCAGAGAAGGAGCAATGAGTCACTCTCCTAGAGGTTAGCATTAGCCATACTGCTGGAAAGTAAAAAGTCCTGCAATATAAACCATTGTTTTGGGTAGCAGTTAGGAATTCATAGATTTCCCAAAAGCATTAGTGTAAAAAGCGAACGCAACGAATGCAGCGTGAATTCGAACTCGGGTCAACGATTTCTTTTTCAAATTTGCTAACCGTTGCACTAAACACGTATTCGGCTCAAACTCTGCATAACGTTCATGATTAACTGCAGCACGGGTTTGTGGATTCTATAACCACGACTGAGGTCGAATACAAATTTAAAAAATTACCTCCAAAAAAAGAATGTACACATCTAGGGTATCCATTCCATCAGGTCGCACTTCCCTATTGTTCTAAGAAGGACTGGGTCAACGCTATTTCCTGATGCTTGTGGAGTGTTAAAAAGCAGAGCCGAGAAAAAAAAAACAGTTTTTGTCTTTACTCACATGTATACGTGTGGGGGCCAAATTAAACCCCAACTTGTGACAAATACGTCCTTGCTGATATATTTCTGTCGCTTTAATTTTTTGTCTTCTCAATCCACTCATTTTCCCTGCACGTCATGTTACCCATTTCTATGCGTTCACTTATTACAAACTCATTTCTCAATGTGCGTAAAGATAGAGAAAACTATACACGGATATGTCTCTCGACTTATTGCCACTATTCTTCCCTCTGTCGTCATTTCCTGCGCGACCGCAAGTGAGTATATGCCTCCTGGTTTATATAGGTTAGTAGAACATCGAGCCGACAGCCCGATGAGCAGCACCCTTCATGTTTCACACAAAGATTTGTCATTTTAAAAAGAATGCTGACAAAATAAAATAAAGAAGTAAATCGAGAAAAAAAAAAAAAAAAGGCATAACGTAAACAAATTCTTCGTCCTATTCTTTTTCATTTTTCGGCAGCCATTTTGAATGAGTTCCAGAGAGTGTCTTGCGTTTGTACATTTCCAGCGATGACAAAGCTAGCTTTCTTCTTGCGAAGAATGCCTTTTTCCCATGTCGATAGACGCGCGAAGTATCAGCAGGCTTCCTCGTGGAGAAATTATTTAAAAAAAAAAAACTATTAAGATTTCTCTTAGAGTATACAAAACCTGTTTTCAGTATATTTTTCTTATTATTTACTAAGCTTAACTTAGTTTGGTGCAAGGCTATAAAATTTAAATCACCTCGTAAGACTTATACTCACAGTAGAACAATAATGGCTTGATAGACTAGCTCGTTAATCATTACTCCCAACATCATGTGAATATTGAAATTGTCCTAAATTAATTTACACTTATTGTTATCATTCAAGATGTGTAATGTTATCAAAGGAAGCTGCAGGAATTCCACGACAAGTTACTAAAGGATAGAAAAGATTAACCATCAGTTGTAAGAAGAAGAGATGCAAGCTTATTAGAAATAGGGATTGTCCAAAATACGATTTACGAATTGAAGATGTCAAAATCAAGCAAATATAGAAATTAAAAGACATGGGAAATGTTTTAATAGACAAAAGCTGACAACAAAATCCGAATAACGAAAGATGCCTTCCAAAAGCTAAACAAGGCATTAAGAAACGGGAACATTTTGCAAGAAACAAAGACGCGTGCTTAACTGCTATTTAATATAAATAAGACATGGCTTATTAGAACCTTGAAAATATTGGTTAAAAGTTTGTTTTTCTTGCATCAAAAGGTTACCATAAATTAGTATGGGATATTTGAGCGTCTTTTACAGTGAAAAACACTTTTATTTGGAAATTCTTCCAAAAGTCAAATAATAGCCGGATTTCAATGAAACTTTCAAGGCTTATTCAAAAATGAATGAAATTATTTTAGAAATGTTTTCTTTTCGAAAAACTTATTTAAATTATGAAATTTTGAGAAATTCATTTTTGTAGCGCTTGAAAGATATTAGTTATAAGGACAAATCCTTGGAAGATTTAAATCATCACTTTTTTTTGTCACACTGGACCTCCAGTTATCAAAAAGCTGCTCTGAATCGTAAAATAAAAAAGGTAATAAAACTTATTTTTAGGAAAAAGATATATTATGGACACTATTGAATATATAACATATATTATGGACACTATTGAATATATATTAAATATTAGATATATATTAGGGACACTATTGTCTTAAGAAAAAGGTTTATTCCATTAATTTTTGACAAGAATTAACTTCTTTCTTTTTTTAAAATTTTAAATATAATAATTTACAAAGTTTTAAATCTTTTAAATTTTGTATTAATTTATAGCAGTTAGGTGGTACTATTATTAAGTAAAATTTATATTCAATAATCAAAAATGGAAAAGTTTACTATAATTCACCGATCCCAGTATCTTAAAAAATATTTTGAATTTTTTGTGAGTGTGTAAACGTGCCGATTTTTTCAAATCCGACATCATCAAAAACTAAGAGAGGTTCTTACAGCGAATTTAAATTTTATTGGTAATTTGTAAACGTTTCCTCAAAAAGCGTCTTTGCAAGTAAGAATATGAAGTCATACTACCCAAAATTCAATAAAAAATTAGAATATTTAAAATTTTTAAGATTATTACGTGGTGGTTGATATATATATATATATATATATATATATATATATATATATATATATATATAGTTAGTTAGTTAGTTTATGAAAACCTAGGTAATCCGTATGGGTAAACCTAAGGAGGATAAAAGCCAGAGAGCTCAATGTAAATCCAGAGCAAATAATTTAAATTAAAATAGACCACTTTAAGGTTCCATGTAATAAATTATTTCACCACAGCCCTTTTAAAAGGACTGCGGATCATCAGACTTTACTTCCAAACAAAAAATTAATTTTCTTTTCATTTTTTTTTGGAAGTAAAGTCTGATGATCCGCAGTCCTTTTTAAAAGGGCTGTGGTGAAATAATTTATTACATGGAACCTTAAAGTGGTCTGTTTATATATATATATATATATATATATATATATATATATATATATATACAAAGGCGTTTACGTTGTATTCGCCATGTAATTTTAGTACAGGTGTTTCCCCTTACCCTTTCTCAAGCGTCAATTTATCGATAAATGTGTCTACACCTCACAAAAACAAACACCTCCGTGTTAAAAATGCATTTCTATATCTTAAACTGAAATTAAACAATATGTTTTAATTTAGATTAATTAAACTTTAAATCAGTTAATCTTCCTCCAATAAAGTTTCTAAAAAGTATATTTTATTTTTGAAAGATTTTTTTAATAAACAGAATTATGTTGCATTGACAGATTTGTCAGTATGATCGGTTTTAGTGATTTTAGTGATTTCAAAAACAATAATTCCAGTCAATTTAAATTCGGTTTGAAAAGTATTTTTCTCATTGAAAATATTAAATTTAATCTATTAGTTTGAAATTAAAACTAAAATAAAACATTCAAGAAAGATTTTTCATTTTTAAAATGCATTTTAAAACTTAGGTGTCGCTTTTTTTTTTAAAAGTACCTGCATAAAACGCACCTCATTCCTCATTACCATTTTGACTGTGACTCTCTGCCTGGAGTGGCTCTCGAGCCTTGTACAAGGTGAAATTTATTATTAAAGAAATCTCAATTTATGTATGTAAATACTAATCAGAAATTATTTGAATAGATTACCCTGTATTGCTTACCAAACATTACTCAGAAAAAGAAAGAAAGAAAGAAAGAAAGAAAGAAAGAAAGAAAGAAAGAAAGTAAGTAAGTAAGTAAGTTAAAAAAGTTAAAAAAAATGGTCATTAATATACTTACCAGACCAATCCATTTCCAAAACTCCAGATACACCGAGTACCCGGACTATTCCAAATTTTTCATATGGGTTAGAGTTCCCTAGCCTTAACTTAAACATAAAAAAAAAATGAAAATATTAATAATATATGTCCGATGGGACAAGGCACATAAAAGAAGAAAAGGGTAAATAAAAAAAAAATGCCTACAAATGAAAAATAAAGTTATCGGTTTATATATATATATATATAGATAGATAGATAGATAGTTAGTTTATGAAAAACTAGGTAATCCGTATGGGTAAACCTAAGGAGGATAAAATCCAGAGAGCTCAATTTGGTTTGGAAGTAAAGTCTGATGATACTTAGTCCTTTAAAAGGGCTGTGGTGAAATAATTTATAACATGGAACCTTAAAGTGGTCTGTTTTTATTTAAACTATATACAGTGTAACCCGGATATAAGAGAAACCCGGATATAAGAGATTTTCTCTGGTCCCAAATTAGAGCCTGTGTTAATGTATATAAAATAGACCAAACCCGGATATAAGAGAAACCCGGATATAAGAGACTTCTTCTCCGGTCCCGACAACTCTCTTATATCCGGGTACACTATATATATATATATATATATATATATATATATATATATATATATACAGTACAGGTAATAAATTCGTTGGTATATAATCCAAGTGGATCCTAATAATATAAAATATTAGAACTTATCCACAGAAAGACCTCAGTGTATTTATCATAACAGAGCATATAAATTATATAACAGTGAATTCCAAAATTACATCATGAGTATAGACTATTTCAACTAACGCCCAATACGTTAGGCTTATGAGGTAATTTTGGATTTCTCTGTTATGCGATTAATATATATATATATATATATATATATATATATATATAAAAGTGAACATTGAAGTCAACACTCAGAGACGACAGACTGTTTCATGCGAGACGCAATCATCGCGGTCTGACGATTGCGTCTAACATGACACAACCTGTCGCCTCTGAGTGTTGACTTCAATATTCACTTTTATATTTACATACGCTCTATCCCTGATAGTAAGCACTTTATCCGATAAATGTAACACACCTTAGAACTATATTTCTTCATATATATATATATATATATATATATATATATATATATATCTTTGGTTAAAATATAAACGATTGCGTTTTTAGCATGAAACAGACTGCCGCATCTGGGTGGTGACATTAATGTCCACTTCAGTATATATATATATATATATATAGAGAGAGAGAGAGAGAGAGCGGATGCAAAAGTAGGTATACAGTAATGAAAAACAAAACATATTGTATTGATTTCACAAACACATCAATACTGTTAACCTACTTTTGCAGGCCTCTGTATATAGATTTTTAAATTGATCATCTTCCAGTAAAATAATATCATTAGACACAAGGAGTTATATAAATGGAATTATGTAAATAGTGTAAACAAGGAATTAATTTTTTATATTTTTAACTAACCAACTTCATTTAATAAAGTTGATGGAATCAGAAAATAATTAAAATATTTACATCATTTTAAAGAATATAACAGATGTGAGCAAATATTTTACTAATACACTGTACTAAATAAAATAAGGTAAATGTCCGAAAAAAATCTTGTTTTTTTTAATCATTTCACCCCAAGTAAGGCAATAATGCCAATAGGATACAAATACTTATTGTGGGGTGGACGAGAATGAAAGAAAACTTTAATGAAGAGAAAGGACAATAAAAGAACAGGTTCAGAAAGACAGAAGATAGCGATTGACGTTGCATCTAAATTTTTGAAAATTGCAAGTAGCTGGGAATCAGTTCCACGGGCAAGGAAAGAAATTATTAGAATAGAACATACAATTGCACCTATAGCTAGTTCAACAATAAAACATTGAGACCTAATGACCAGTCTAGTAGAATGTTTAATTCATGCAGACGAGGCACCAATTAGGAGAATTCGTCAGAACAACTGCCATGGAAATATTTGTAGAAAAAAAAATAACAGAGGAAAGCGACACAACATTGATGAGAAAGTGACTGAAGCCACGATAACAGGCCAGGATCGATTACATTATAGACTCTTCTTTGAAATTTGTTAAGAATGTAGAGCAGCGTTTCTCACCCTTTTTACCCTTGCGTAACCCTTAAAATAAATTACATGTCTCAAGGAACCCCTACGCAAAGACAAAATTATATACCATATCTTTCTCATTTTATTCTCATCGTAGTTCACGTGGTAAATATCATAGTATATAGTTTTGAATAACTGGTTTAAGGAAAAATTAATACTTCTTTGTCAAATTTTTCGGTAATGCTAAATAAAATTCATACTGTTCGTTTATAATCTTCATCTCGCGGAACCCTTGGGGACCTTTTGCGGAACCTAAGGTTTTCGGGGAACCGCGGTTGAGAAATGCTGATCCAGAGATATATAACAAGAGTACCAGACCAGATATGACAGCAATATTCAATGCACGGTGGAATGGTAGATATATAAACGTCCACGTAAAATATTTGAAAGCGAGGAAAGCGAAAGAAAATATTTTTGAGGGTTGGAGTATAGTCTGACATTTCTAAAAGATCAATTTTCTACCAAAATATTTCTAAATTAGGAAGAAATATAGAAAAGATGACTTTTAGCATTTTTAGCATTTTGGGAGTGCCTGTCTGGCATCATTTTCTTGTGTATCGATTAGCCACTGTTATTTTTCCAATCAAATGATGTTGAATATTTGGTTAGCTTTTCAAATAACTCATGCATGATTAGAAAAAATTTCGATTTTCAATGTAAGTTTGTCTCTCTCCTTCCCTAACCCCCCTCTCTCAGTCTGTTCATATCCATCCATCCATCCATCTATCTATCTATCTCATTATGTTCATACTTATCTATCTATCTATCTAAGTATATTCATATCTATCTATCTATCTATCTATCTATCTATCTATCTATCTATCTATCTATCTATGTCTGTTCATACTTATCTATCTATATATTTATCTCATACTGTTCATATATCTCTCTATTTATCTACAACAGGTTATTCATATCTATCTATCTCATATTAATACTTATCTATCTATCTATCTATCTATCTATCTATCTATCTCATATTAATACTTATCTATCTATCTATCTATCTATCTCATATTAATACTTATCTATCTATCTATCTATCTCATATTAATACTTATCTATCTATCTATCTATCTCATATTAATACTTATCTATCTATCTATCTATCTCATATTAATACTTATCTATCTATCTATCTATCTCATATTAATCTATCTATCTATCTATCTATCTCATATTAATACTTATCTATCTATCTATCTATCTATCTATCTCATATTAATACTTATCTATCTATCTATCTCATATTAATACTTATCTATCTATCTATCTCATATTAATACTTATCTATCTATCTATCTATCTCATATTAATACTTATCTATCTATCTATCTCATATTAATACTTATCTATCTATCTATCATATCTATCTATCTATCTATCATATTAATACTTATCTATCTATCTATCTATCTCATATTAATACTTATCTATCTATCTATCTCATATTAATACTTATCCATCTATCTATCTCCCATATCCATATTATCTATCTATCTATCTATCTATCTCATCCATCCTTATCTATCTATCTATCTATCTATCTATCTATATTAATCCATCTATCTATCTATCCATCTATCTATCCATATTAATATTAATTCTTCATCTATCTATCCATCTATCTATCCCATATTAATACTTATCTATCTATCTATCTATCTATCTATCTTATCTATCATCTATCTATCTCATATTAATACTTATTATCTATCTATCTATCTATCTATCTATCTATCTATCTATCTCATATTAATACTTATCTATCTATCTATCTATCTATCTATCTAATATTAATACTTATCTATCTATCTATCTATCTAATATTAATACTTATCTATCTATCTATCTATCTATCTAATATTAGTACTTATCTATCTATCTACCTATCTATCTATCTCAGTATATTCATATCTATCTATCTATCTATCTATGTCAGTCTGTTCATACTTATCTATCTATATATCTATCTCATACTGCTCATATATCTTTCTATTTATCTACGACAGGTTATTCATATCTATCTATCTATCTATCTATCTATCTATCTATCTATCTATCTATCTATCTATCTATCTATATTTCTCTCTTTTCTTATCTATCTATCTATCTATATTTCTCTCTTTTCTTATCTATCTATCTATCTATCTATCTATCTATCTATATTTCTCTCTTTTCTTATCTATCTATCTATCTATCTATATTTCTCTCTTTTCTTATCTATCTATCTATCTATCTATCTATCTATCTATCTATATTTCTCTCTTTTCTTATCTATCTATCTATCTATCTATATTTCTCTCTTTTCCTATCTATCTATCTATCTATCTATCTATCTATCTATCTATATTTCTCTCTTTTCCTATCTATCTATCTATCTATCTATCTATTTATATTTCTCTTTTTCCTATCATCTATCTATCTTTATTTCTCTTTTCCTATCTATCTATCTATCTATTTATCTATCTATCTATCTATCTATCTATCTATCTATCTATTTCTCTCTTCTATCTATTTTCCTTTTCCTATCTATCTATCTATCTATCTATCTATCTATCTATCTATCTATCTATCTATCTCTGTCTTTTTACGTCTATATTGTTGTCGACTCTCCAGCAAGACCTTATGCCCTATTTTTATTATGAACTGCATGGCTACCTGTACACACCTAATGTCTCACGAAATATTTGTATACGGATCATCGTTCTATTTCTCTACGAGTTTATAATTTAAGAAGGAAATATTTTTTCAACTATTGTTAAACAATAATATCCACCATATTTTGATCACGTGATTGTTGACCTCTGCCGGCAGTCTTATTCAACAAGACGTCGTGAATTAAAAGCATTAAAGAAGAAGAAGAAGAAGAAGAAGAAGAAGAAGAAGAAGAAGAAGAAGAAGAAGAAAAAAGGAAAAGGAAAAGAAGAAGAAGAAGAAAAAGAAGAGGAATAATAATAATAATAATAATAATAATAAGAAGAAGAAGAAGAAGAAGAAGAAGAAGGAGGAATAGAAGAAGAAAAAGGAGGAGGAAGAGGAGGAGGACTAGAAGAAGAAGGAGGAGGAGGAGGAATAGAAGAAGAAGAAGAAGATGAAGAAGAAGAGGAGGAATAATAATAATAATAATAATAATAATAATAATAATAATAATAAGAAGAAGAAGAAGAAGAAGAAGAAGAAGAAAGAGAGACGAAAAAGTGATCGTTAAAGTAAAGTAAATATTTACTTTAAAAAATAATGAAAGCTGGAAAGAAGTAAAAAGTCGACCGGAAAAATAAAAAGATATCAAATTAAAGAATGTCAGTTTTTTCATAGGTATTGGGAGACAAAAAAAATATCATCAAATGCATTAAAAACTGACTCTCCAATGGTCTTATACTCTATTTTTTACTCTTTTCAGCTACCATAAATTTATAAAGAAAAGAATAGAAAAATCGTTTTAAAAGCATTCTTATAGGAGCAAACATTCAACACGGGAATCACGCAAACAAAAAAACAAGAGAAAGACAGAGAAAAAGAGAGATAAAGAGAGAGAAAAAGAGATAGAGGAGAAAGAGAGAGAGAGTGGAAGAGTGAGAGAAAAAGAGAGAGAAAAGAGGGAGAGAATATTGTATGAAAAGAAAGAGATGACGGTTTCGACGATGGTGATAAAAATGGAAAGATTAACAGAGAGGAAGAAAGAAAGACAGAAAAAAGGAAAGAAAAAACATAACAATTTTAACAATAAAAAGTTTTTTTTTCGTGAGAGAGAAGGAGATATGGAGAAAAGAAGAGAGAATAAGAACAACATGTAATGAGAGAGTGTGGTCGATAAAAGAAAGATGATAATGATTTACATAAGAGAGGAGGATAAAGAGAAAGGGGGAAAGCAATGAGAGGGAGTGTGTCTTAGAAAAGAAAGACGATAATAACTTACGTAAGAGAGAGGGATAGAGAGAAAGTGCGAGAACAAGGTGGAAAAAAAGATGTAATAAGAGAGTGTGTCTGAGAAAAGAAAGGTGATAATGATTTACGTAAGAGAGGGGGATAGAGAGAAAGAGGGAAAACAAGGTGGAAAGAAAGACGTAATGAGAGAGAACTGTTGGTGAGGGTAATAAAGAGATATTATTATAGGAGAGAGGGAGTCAAAGAAAGAAAGCATGATTGACTGATGTAAGCTGGGAAAAATTGAACGCGTCCATGTAGATAAAAGACTAATCGACAAACAGACAGACATGAAGAAAAGAAGAGTGTAGAAGTCATAAAAGAAGTGAGAGTAACATCGGCGAACACGTCAAATAGACTTATTATTTATGAGTCATAAGAAAAGAATCAACATCAAGGTTGTTTACAAAACTGTCTCGTGAAAATCCAACCGGTCCGATCCTTGCATCGACTCAGATTTGATTTTGTAAAGCGACTATAAAAGCTGCTAAAAAAAAAAAAAAATGTCTGAATAATTCATAACAGTTCAATGGCAGGTTGTATTTGCAATTTAAATACAACTTTTTTGAAACTTTTATAAAGGGAATGATAACTGTGTAGAGTCGATGATTATAAAAACTTTACACATACACCCTAGCACACGCACACATACAGCCTAACACATGCACACACACACACTCAAACTCACACACGCTCACACACACATACATATCTAGAATTAATGAATTCAATTAACTCGTTTTAAGTTGTGAAAATTTCACGATTTTCTTATTTTTAATTCTTCAGTTAATGGTTGAATAAGCACATGGCGACTTCTACAGCAATAAAATACCTGTAGAAATTCCCCTATCGCATCGTTAAATATTTGAGCGTAACAACTTTTAACAAAATATTTCAATAACAATCAAGAGCGTCTCTGAAATGGCTTGTCGTTCCACGCGATCAAAACGGAATAGTCCATTATTTATGAGGTATTAGGAGACATTAAACACTTTCTTTCATTTTTTTCACTGAAACTAACGAAATCATCATGTTTTCTTTTTTCTAACTTTTCTGCTATAAAAATTAATGTTTTAAGAAAAAGCTTTGTGGTGTTAAAAGCACATAAAATTATACCTTCTACGGGGATTTTACTCACATGATAAAGGAAATATAACTTAGTTATCTTTTTAAACGTGCAATAAAAAATGACTCCTACTCAGCCTGAAATTGAAGCAGAGTTTGTTTATTTATAATAATTAATGCAAAAGAAGAAAGGTTTTGAGGCTTGCTCAAAATCTTTTCAGCGCCTAAAAGATTAAGCTAGGTAGGAAAAATGTTCATAAGAAAGTGGGTACTTACATTAGTTGCTAAAGTTTAAAAAATATATTTGGTAGAAAGTGTCAGCAAAGTTGACAGGTCAACACAGCGGGAGTGTCCGAATAGAAGGTGTTGCCGAGTGAATGTCGTATTTGGTAAACTTCCCTTGTAGTATTATAGTTGCAGCGAGCGTGTTGTCTTGTATCATTAAGAAAGACTTGGTCTGCTTGAAAGCAATTTCATATGAACAAGTTTAAAATTATGTTTTAAATTTTGTGCAATGCCTAGAAAAGCTGGTTGACCACGTTATATCTCGAAGCCCAGCGTCTTTTTTTCCCATTGTTTAAATGTTAATTGATTTTCTGGTACCATCTGTCCTGACTATCCACTCAGATTCCTGTCGTGAATGAATAGTAATTAAACCAGATGTTTTTTTCCTTTATATTAAGCTCAAAAAACATCTTTCAAAATTATCAGAGGTTTTAAATTACTTTCCTCTGCTTGATTAAAAAGTAATCCAGAGGAGGATCTCTCTTCTCAAGGGTTTTCTCTTTCTTTTTTCATGAACGTTCTTTTTTTATTGGCTTGAACCAGGCACAGCGTCGCCATAATCAGGCTCAGAAACAAGGCTTATTAAGAAAAAGACCCGTCATTGGTTTAAAATGTCTTTGTTTCAAGTAGTGAAAGGGACAGAGAGTAGTATTTTCCCAATAATTTCTTTTTTACTTATTCATTATTTGAAACCATTCTATCGTTTTCATTTATTTACCTTTAAACAATTTTGTATTGGCCTCATAAAATTTTCATAGAACAGAACGTATTTTAAAGACCATTATTACAGTAGAGAGTTCGATCTTTGTGGGATGACTCACACGAGTGCGATTGTCTAAGTAGTCAAAGCTAAGTTAAATATTGAGTACCTTACCGTGAATTAATGACTGCTAAGTCTTACGGCTGCATCACGTTGAAACACCGGTTCCCGTACGATCACCTAAGTTAAGCAACGTCGATCCTGGTCAGTACCTTGATGGGTGACCATATGGGTATACCAGGGTGTGCGGGTGGTGTAAAAGATAATCGATAATAAATTGAGGAATCAGAGAGCCGAGTTCCAGTTCCTATTGGGATCGTTATATTCACTTACATACCCCTGGGAGTTGTATGAATCCACCTCTTTTTATCCCCAGACTGGTTTCTATAGCCTTGGTTTGCAACTGGTCTAGGAGAAGGAAAACTCTGAATTCAAACCAGCCTAGAGTGGGTTGGGCTCCATCAGGCTCTCTTGCCCAAAACACGCCACTTCTGGTAAAGGTATGAATCCATCTCTTCTCCCTCAAGCTATGGGTTAATACAAGTCTTACTTAGTGATTCAAGTCTTTATCACTAAAACTATTATTACCCCCCCGTCAAAAATTACGCTTAACAATATTTAGATTTTGGTATTAAATAACCCACAGAGGTGTTGATATGTCGCTAAATAAAAACAATCAACCAACTTAACGGCTAGTAAAACTATACTAGACCGTTAAGTGCGACTTGATAATAGACTCTTAAAACTGGTATTGTTCTAGATAAGTACTACTGTGACCACGATTTCGACTTTTAAGATTATGGATTTGTGTTACTTTGGGAAGGTACTATTGGTATTTTGAACCTGTACTAGACCGTTAAGTCTTTTAGCCTTTTAGTAGACCCAAGTGCAAGGGTTTCGTACAACACACACCCCCACCCGCTAATCTATGGCAAGGGTCCTAACACTCTAATATATCTCAAATTTCATGGGGTAATATTCATATAAAATACAAATTTTATTGTAATCTAATTATATACAATAATTGATCATATGCAATTCAAATAGAAAAATTAAAAATAAATACAATGCATCAAATTAGAATTATGTCATAATACATAATTCCATTTTAAATAAATCTACAATGATTTGCAGCAATTATTAATATCAACTTAAGATTTTTCCCGTTAAAAAGTCGAATAATTTCACACATTCAACATTATAAATAAAAAAAATAGTGAATTTTATATAGTGTTTTTTTTTCATTATAAGTATATAGATATACAGCATAAGAAAAATAAATTCACGGATTTGGACGAAAAAAGACCAGATAATGACGTCAAAATCTGAAAAAAAATTAATCCTTTAATAGTTGTGTTTAGTTTAATTCGTAACGTATATAAATGTAAGTAGAAAAAAGATAAGTTAGCAAGGGTCACAAAGAATTGCCTAAAGACTCCAATCGGTCCCCCTTGGTCGTTGAGTCCGTGGGTTTTAAGCGGCGGCCCTGAGTATAATATTGCTTCTGTAGTCTGGCACTAGATTATTACTATATCTCTTTGTACTGGGCCGTTAAAACTGTAGACTGGTACCAAACCGTTGATACTGTGGCCTTTGACTAGACTATTGCTATTGTGGCCTGATACCAGTAAAAAAAGAAAAAGAAAAAAAAAGCGGCATTCTTCCAGAAAATACACCAGCTCTAATTGGTCCATGTCAGTGCTCCCCCACCCCACCAAAAAAGCCCAGATTTGAATGTTATGGATTACTCTATCTGGAGTATACTCTTAACTCACATGCAAAATCGGCGTTCTAATGGATCCGACTAGAGTTCGAACTTGGCCCTCCGATTCCTCAATCCGAACCGCTATGCATTAGTTCTCCGTGCCTCATTGAAAGTGGAACTTAACTGAAACTTGGAATGAAATTCCTCTGGACACTACCCACAAAGCTACTGCCTCCTGCTTACCGCGCTTAGGACTTGGTGTTAAACGTTCAGGAAAAGATTTCGAACATTTACGATAACTATTCAGTTTGTGCAAGAATCATGGTAGCTAAATACATTTCTTTCTGAATTTACTGCTTTTTTTTTACTGGGCGCCCTGTAGATTATTAATGTACTCAAGAATTAGACTGATAAGATAGGGACCTTGTACTCTCCCATTGAAACTCAGGACTATACCGTTAAGTCTATGGCCTCTTACTAGACTGTTGCTTCCGTGGTCTGGTACTATTACTACGAAGCCCTACACTAGACTGCTGCCTGATGTTAGAGTGTTAAAACTGGCCTTGTATCAGAGCAGTGTTCGAAAAACCTTTTGGGAAGTGAACAAGATCATAAGTATTTATGATTTTTTATGAACAATATGTTTTTAATCATTTGTTTCCAAACATTAATCAATGTCTTCTAATGTGAATAAACGTGGACTCTAACAAAATTCTTTTACCAGTAAGAATCAGCAATATTATTGGCTCTGATCTGGCGGCTCGGCTTCAGTCACTTTCCTACTGCCACAAGGTTGCCTCTCTGTGTCCTTTCAATAAATATTTTCATGGTAATTTATTCGCATGAGCTCTTCGTTGTGGTATCTACACTTTTTGAATTTAAGCGCAGTACTAGACTGGCGTTGAGATCTCATCAATTTACCTTTGAACTGGCTAGATGTAGCCGTAAATTCTATGTTAATAGTTTCTTCTATCGCACTTCTCACTCTTATAAATGAAGAACCAACGTGGATGAATCAATTTCTTTTTTTCTTTCAGATATAAAACTCAGTTAAACTATAGTTCAAAATTTGTACTTCTCATCAAAATTTGATAAGAAGTACAAATTTCACTCAATTCCTCTCTTTGTGTCTTTATTTCTGGCCCTAACAAGGCCACAACAATATTATATTACCAACTATATTATTATTAACTATATTATTATTAACTATATTATGTGTGATAAATAATAAACATTCACAATGGATTATGCGAACGTTATTAAATAAATTTAAGTATAACACAACATATATTTATACAATTCACTACATTAAAACTTTTTATAAACAACTACTTGAAAGGTGAAGTGGCTATATGTATCACTTGACTTGATGATAAATAAATAAAATAGATGCACGCTGATTTGCTGCCGATACGTATCTTGAATTAAATGCGAGGAAGAACAAGTATGTATAATAAAAAATATACTTATTATTTTGAAAAAAGATTACACCTGTTTTAAGCTATTACCCCAAATTTCACGCAATGTGTTAACTATAAAGCCCAATGGATCAATAAACCTTCTTTTAATGTCTTCATTGTTAATTATTAATTTTGTATTCAAAGTACATTTTATGGAAGGAATTTCTCTTTTAATGTAAAGAACTAAAACATATACCTATTGGTATCGTAAAATAATTCATTTTCATATTGTAAAACAGGATATATTTGCATTAATAATTTATTGTATATTTGTGCTTTTCATTCATTATGGAATTACAATTTTTTTTACTTATTATTAACTAATAATCAATAAAAAATATAGTTATAATTTTGAAAAAAAAAGACTAGACTTTTAAGCCATTACTCTAAATTTTCACGCAATGTGTTAACTATTAAGCCGAGTGGAATAATAAACCTTCTTTAAATACAAATTAAGATGTGTAATTAATAATATTACTTCATCATTTTGTATCAGTAATCACGTTGAAAGGAAACCAAACAGATTTATGGATGGTCTAATAATATCTAAAGAACAGACATTTCTTTTTAAAGTTTTATACGTAAGATTAATGGAAAAAATAGTTCAAAAATTATCATTTGAAGACAATGACATATTCTATACGGGTTTTCTAGTGGGATGTCACAGCGAGTCGGAATTAGCATGCAAGCAGTAGTTTTCCGATACCTCCTGTCCAGGTCTACGAGTCCGGTAACCCGTTAAGGTCGTAGAAACACCATGTGTTCTGCAGCCATAGCAACAGTGGTTTGTCGAGGGCAAGATAGTCTGACGGAACCCATCGCTTTTCAGGCTGGTTTTGAATTCCGAAATTTCCTTCTCCTGGACTGGTTGTCACCTCAAGGCAAGAGAGTTCAATCTGCCCCGCTATTTAACCTATAGCTGGAGTTGCATCCATGCCTTTTCCAGCGACGTTAGCGCGAAATGAACTAAACAGATTCGAGCGGGAAATGGCTAATTCACTTCTCGCGTCGATATCCTTTACATCATCCGCGCCACTCCAACACCTGTACTATACCATTAATACAGTGGTTTCAGCGATTACGAAAAGGAGAAGTGAATTAATGTCTTATTTGGAAGATGACTTGATCGAATATCACATCAGTGATGTAACTAAGCTGTAAACGGCGAGAGAATATGGATGGCTGTAGTAAACGTGCAGTCAATTCCAAAGATTGGCACTAACTGGCCAGTCGACTTTGGAACCACGCTCTTGAGCAAGTCTAGAGAAATGTACCCGATATTGTTCTAACCTGAAGCATTCAAACTCAAATCAAATTAATAATTATATTCTAACACCAATAAGAAAAGTTTCTTTCAAGCTAAAAACTTTTAATTCGGACTTCAAAGAATTCAGCCAACAACATCCGGATAAGTTGATATGATTCGGAAAGAAACTGCCTAAAGACAGAGACGAGACTGAGAGATAAATGAAAACTACAAACTACTCAAGAGCAATTTACACACTAATTTACAGAGGCAATTTGTTCTCATTCCGTTGTCCATGTCAACAGGTAGGTTAGGTTTAAGACTCCAAGTTCTCCACTCAGAATTGTCCCAAGATAAAATAGCGTAGTGCAATGAATTTGGTGACATAGTAATTGTAAGTTCAATCCATAGGTCGGGCAGTGTGTGATTGAAATCAATAGAAACGAAGTGAGCAATAACTGAGCAGTACTAAATAAGAACTAGGCTACATATCTCTGGACATGGATGCCGTAGGTTAAATATTAAAATTCGGAATTCCTTCAAGGTTACTGATGATGGCCGGGGAACACAACGGCCGAAACATTGTGATAGCAAAAAATAAAAAATAAAAATAAAGAAATAAATAAAAATGAATAAATAAAATAAAAAAATAAATAAAATAAAAAGAAAAAAGTAGGAACATATAAATAACGAGTTGGTTTGGTTTGGTTTGGTTTACGGCATATCAACCTCAATGGGTTATTTAATGCCGACAAAATTTTTATTGTTGGTAATATTTTTTTTCAAAAATCTATTTCTTGTAATATTTTTTCCTTAAAAGAATCTATATCTGTAATGATTTTCCTTCAAATATGTATAGCTGGTAATTTTTTTTTTCAAAAATATATTGCTGGTAATAATTTTTTTCCAGAAATTTTTTGCTGGTATTAAAACCTATTTTTACAGTTTGGAGGGTTAACTATTAGCTCATAGCTGGTACTGGACCTGGGAACACCAGCAATTAAGAGGTGGTTCCACGCTCTTCAAAATCTTCTGATCAGAGGCCTTGCTGTTGGACGTAGTTTATCGTCTTACCTAAGACGCGGATGTAGTTTATCGTCATATAAATATTTTTATTCAGAATTTTGATATTGCATTTTACAGTTGATTCTGAGCTTATCTAAGTCGACCGGAGATTCGTTTGTTTGTAAAAGTGGTCAGACCAGAAGGTGTTGATCAATGTTCCAGTTTGGGAAAATAAGCGTGAGACGCGCTTTGAAGCAATTTGACAAGAACGGATAATTAAACAGCATCTCGTCCCGACTGGAGGCGACAAACGACTGATCTCCCGAAGAGACGAGAAGGCAAACAAAATCTGATCAGTTTTGCTTTTTTAAAACGAACGCTATTTTCAAAGAAAACATTCAACGGAAATATCTGAAGCAAAGATGTTCGATCTGACGATGTTTGGCGTTCGTTTACTAAAATGTAGTTTATACGTACTGCACACAATTTTGCGAGAAACATAATCACCTGACAGATGAAACAGGTCGGACGTAAAGATCAAGTCAACTGTTGGCGTCAATGTCTGATAGCATGTCACATTATCCGACATACATTCTTTGTTTGGCAATGTTTAACTTTCATGTACTCAAAAAAAACAAAAACAAAAAAAAAAACGGCGTGTCAAAAGGACGGTTATTCCATTGACACCGCCATTACTGTATACACTTTTGACTCCATCGGCATTTTTTATGTACAACATTATAAAAATATGTGAACCAAGTACAATGCGATATTTCTTATTTACCATTTTCAATGGCACCATTTTAACAATAAAAGCAAGCTTTTTTTATTCAGTCTGGTATATAAATAATATTAAATATCTTTGTCAGGTCTCAAGAATAAGCTTGTGTGTATAGGTGGCGCAAAGGGGTAATGAGAGACGGCAAAAAGGCAAAACTTACTAAGGGCTATAAGAGATAGGAAGTTATGGAGAACCATGATCGCCCACGCCCTGAAGAAACACGGCAGATGGTTTACTCTTTGAAGATGGTCGTTTCTGTACTTCAGCTGGTTCCATCAGTGAAAATAATTAGATTCACTCCATAGTGAAAAGGTGTGTTATTGAGGTTTGATATTCCATCCTATTTGGCATGAAAATTCTGTGGAAACTCCGAGAGGAACTCACTCCTAACAGCTTGCGAGATTAACCCTTGATCTCTCTTTAATCGAATGATCTCGGATTCATGAACGAGGTTATATCAATATTCATATTTTTGGCAATGTTTTACCTTCGTGTCAGCAAAAAAAAACCAAAAAAAAAACCCTGTGCCAACAGAATGGTTATTCCATTGACACCGTTATTACTGTATACACTTTTGACTCCCTCGAAAATGTTTATTTAGAACATTATAAAAATATATGAACCAAGTACAATGCGACATTTATTATTTACCTTTTATAAAGATTTATTATTTATCATTTTATAAAGAAATACATTTGAAAAGAAATCTTTTCATTCAAACATTTGTTAAAAAATTACAAAATTATCAAAATATGTAAATCAAGTGCAATGAAGTAAAAATTACAAACATTCTATAATTATGCACAAGAAAAACTTTGTCCATCCAATGAATAGGAAGATAGATGCTCAAAATATTGAGTGTTTGCGGTTTCACCTAAAAGTTCTGGGTATGACGATAAACTACATCCAGCAGCAAGGCCTCTGATCGGCAGATTGGTGATTTTGAGGAGCGTGGAACCACCTCTTAATTGCCGTTGTTCCTAGGTTCATCCTGACCCGAGGTGGTAGCACCTGATAGGGTGCCGGCTATGGGCAAATGGTGAAAACCCAAGCAAAAACAACACAATGAAAGTATAAAAATACATTTTTATATAAAAGAAATGACCGACAATACATATTTATAGTAAAATTACCAACAATACATTTTATCTATAGTTGAAGTCATACAATTGCGTTTAACATATATTTACTTAAAGCCATAAAATTTTGTTGAAAATATTGTTATACTGGAACACACCTATTCTATAGTTAATAGACTCTCCCACCTATAATAAGTAGTAGTAATAGTAACAGTAATAGCTAAGTCAGTCGCTCGCTTTCTCGACCGACTGTTCAGTTGAACTCTCTGCCTTCGGGCGGGGAGGAACCCGAACGAGGCTACGCCGAAGGGCGGAGTCTCGTTCGGGGAGGTAAACCGACCCTGAACCCATTTATACGGGTTCAATGGGCATATCTTTGGGCCGAGCCCACGGGCTCGGAGAACCCACAATAAATAACCGACCTTGTGTCACATGCTGCCCCAGTGTGTGTGTGTGTGTGTGTTTCGGGGGGTGTGACTGAATATCGTCAGTGGCTCAGTGAGTTGGTCAGTCAGTCGATGTCGGACACTAAGAGTGTCAGCGACCACCACTAGATTTCTCTGCGTCATTACCTATTATAACAAGTTCCTAACGTTTTGTACGTCGAACCTATTTTAGGACCGACTTAGTGAAATAAAAGCCACCACTGTGAAAACTATTCTACAACAAATATCTAGATTTCGGCATTAAATAACCCATAAAGAAGTTGATATGGCGCTAAACAAAGTCAAATAAACAAACAAAGTTTCATCTAAAATCTAAAATTAAAAGAATGTCTGGTTCGGAGAAAGATCTGCTCTAACCTATTTTTAGTGAATCTGTGTAGAGACAGCAAATGAAATAAATGCCCGGAAAATGCATTGTTTTTCAAAATTTATAATTAAAAGTTACACGTCATTATGGGTTTAAATTTTTTTATTCACAGACATTTTTATAAATTTGTAAATAAAAAATATTTTCATATTTATTTTTTTTGTAAAATTGTAAATTATAAATATTTAATTAAATTTGGTTCACATATTGTTGTAATCTTGTAAATATAAAAATATTCTTGTAAATAAGCAATCTAATAAATAAATTGGGTTTAATATTTTTACTGTCAATTCTTGAGAGTAAAGAAAATGTCTATAAATTCATTTTCATATGTCTGGGTTTTATTAAAATTCTAATCATCGCTTTTTGAAACAACAAATATTGCCGAGGGAGTCAAGTGTGTATACAGTAATAGCGGTATCAAAGGAATAACTATCCTTTTGACACACCGTTTATTTTTTCAGGCACGAAGGTTAAACATTGCCTTTTTTTTACTACCCAGAAAAACTACAAGAACTCCCATAGAACGTATCGAAGAAAAGGGATATCTACTAACCGCCCACGCGGTCAGCTGTGGCACAAGTCCGAATTTAATATGGGGTATCCGAGCCCGTAGGCTCGATCAAAAATTCCCCGTACACCACGTATAAAACGGGGTCGAGTAACTGTTTCCTGAAACGAGACTCTGCCCTTCGACATAGCTTCGTCTGGGGATCCTCTCTTCCCGGAGAGTTTGACCAGCACAGCTGGAGACGAATCTCCGACTACAATTGCAATATCTAATATCTGGGCAGTGTTTTAACAGAGGACCGAAAGTGCGGCACAGAAATTGAGTTAGCGAAAGATGCTTTCCAAAAGCTAAGCAAAGTATTAACAGGAACATTTTTTGTTAGAAACAAAGAAAAGAATACTGAACTGCTATGTAGCTTCATTCTTTATATATGACAGTGAATGATGGATAATCTTCGCACAGATGAAGAAGAGACTTGAACCAAAAGAAACGTGCTTCTACAGAAGGATACTGAGAATACCATGGACTGGACATGGGAGCTACGACAAAGTTTTAGAGAAAACAAAAACAAAAAGGAAACTTATACTTAACATCAGAAAGAGACAGTTAACATTTCGGGAGCACACAATGAGGAAAGAGGGCTTGGAAAATTTGATACTCACAGGACATAGTGGAAACAAAAGCGAAGAGGAAAGCAGCGCATCACATGCCTAGCGAGTTTGAGTAAATGGATGGTGGAACAAGATTTAGGAGAGATAACAAAAAGACAAAATTTATTAAGCGCTACAAAGGAAAAGAAATTGTCGAGAGCCATGACCATCAACATACTGAAGGGACATATCACACTGAATACGAAGGAGAAGAGTTGACAAAAGACAATTATACACGATATTCAGATTAAACTTAAATCTATCGTGAGTCTTTCTTGTCGCTAATACTTTTTCGTATATCCGTAACAGATTTCACTTTTGAAGACCATGTGTCGTATCCTGTCGGCACTCCCATAATTTTAAAAAAACACCTGGAAGAAAAAACTTCACCTTCAAGGACCAGTGATTTTTGTAAATCTGATTCAGGATTTAAAAAAAAGATTTTGTTCTCCCGTGTCCGGCTCACGCCTTACGAAGGGCTTTATCTATGTAAAATAAGGGTGTGTGTGTGTGTGTGTGTGTGTGTGTGTGTGTGTGTGTGTGTGTGTGTGTGTGTGTGTGTGTGTGTGTGTGTGTGTGTGTGTGTTTAAATTGCTCAATGGATAATAATAATAATAATAATAATCTGCACTGAAAAATATGTATTCTTACGAGTAGGAAACTGCAAGAAATTGAACACCATCCACACCTGGTTACGGAGATAGGACCTGTAACAACCATATGAGACTTTACAATACACACAGAGAGAACAATCAAAGCTAATCGCCCAGACATCGTGATCAAAGACCACTAGGACAGAATGTGCTTTCTTATTGACATGGCAGTCCCTGCAGACTGTAATGAATATTCGAAGCTATCAAAATACAAGGATCTTGAAGTGAAAATCTCAAAAATGTGGCACAGTTGTAGTTGGAGCTCTCGGATTGATTAGAAAAGGTTCCGATAGACTCATTGAAGGGATTCCTGGTAACTCAGGCCTTAAAGAAATATTAAAAATTGTACTCACAACTCACATATTATGAAGAGCTTTATCTATGTAAAATGTATGTGATCTTAGCTTTTTTTTTTTTTACAAAAAATGATCAGTAGAAAATGTCATGAAGCCATTTCCGACCTTTGGTCTTTGGTTGTGACCCGGAAGGAAATGTGCATACACAGAAATCCAAGGAAAAAAATAATCACATCAACAATAACAATAATAGTAATAGTAGTAGTAGTATTAGTAGTATATTATTACTACTACTACTAATAATAATAATAAATTGTCATTAAAGACCACAAACAAAAACGGTGCCTCCTTGTTGATATGGCAGTCCCTGCTGACTGCAATGTATCTTTGAAGATATTCAAAAAGTTGTCAAAATACAAGGACCTTGAAATAGAAATCTCGAAAATGTGGCATATGGGAACATCAACAATCCCTGTTGTAGTTGGAGCCCTAGGACTGGTTGGAAAAGATTGCAGTAGACTAATTGAAGGGAGTCCTGGAAGTCCATGCCTCAAGGAGATACAAAACATTGTTCTGACAAGTACAGCCCACACTTTACGAAGGGCTTTATCTATGTAATTTTTTTTTTTTTTTTGTCAGTGGAAAGTGTCATGATGCCATTTCTAACCATAGGTCTCTGGGCGGGACCCGGAAAGAAATGTGTAAACGCCAGAAATCAAAGAAAATAATAATAATAATAATAAATAAATAAATAAATAAATAAATAAAAAGAAAAATAAGGAATTTTTCTGATCTATTTTGAAAATTAATACCAGTAATGATTTTTAGTAACTGATAGATTAGCATTGTCATAGATTGGAGCCAAGAATAGAAATTTCGATTTCTATTTAGTTCTCACTAAAAAAAAAAAATGTTTGTCAACCTCTCCCCGTCGAACCTCCACTAATACACCTTTGTATCAAATGCTTTTAAAATCAAATATAATTGTTCATTTTATGTAAGCCTGTATATGTAGAATTAGAAAAGATTAAGATATATCAAGTGAAAGTATTTAATAAAATATGACAATTAATATGATCGCTAGTTTTTTATTTTCAGTTGTAAGTTTAAAAAAAAAAAAAAAAAAAATATTAGCGATGAAAACTTCAACAAAATCCTTAAGTTCCGCTTTCGTTCAGCAGTTTAAAAAGTTTTTTGTTTCTTTTTTTTTTTCGTTTTTCAATGTCAAATATCCTGTTTGTTTATTGTGCTAAGAAAAAAACATCCATTTTTATTTTTATTATATTTCATTTATTTATTTATATTTTGTAGAAAAACATCGTCAAGAAAGTCATTTTAATCCAGGGAAAGAACAGAATGAACAAAGTGAAAGACCAGATATTAAAGAAAAAAAAATGCAGAGAGACAAAAAAAAAAAAAAAACGGGAAAATGTGCAGACTGGCGTATGACAGCGCATGCGCACCGAAAACAGGCAGTCGGGTGGGAACGAAAAGCAGATAATAAATTATAATAATAATTGATACATAAAAATAACGCAAATGTAATTCGATCGTTTATATTTATTTATTTATGTATTTATTTATTCTGAAGAACTGTTGTCGCTAACACGACTTGGTTTTCAGCAATATGAATTTCAGACGTTCTACTTATGTTATATAAACAAAAAACAAAATAAACAAAAAAACATATTATCAGCGGGAGCCGCGTATATAGATAGTAAAAAGGGGAGAGGGTTGGAGTAAATGCGTTTATATAAGCGAAAAGATTAAAAACAACAAAAAGAAACTTGTTTTTGTAGATATGTAAAAATATTTTCACGTGACATTATGTCTCGGCGAATACATACATACATACATACATACATACATACATACATACATATATATATATAATATATATATATGTGCGTGTGTGTGTTTGTGTGTGTGTGTTTTTTAATTTAATCTTTAAAATACTTAACCACAGGAGATTCTCAGTCGTTTTTAATGAAATTTGTATAAAAAGGAATTGCTATCCAAATACATTATATATATATATATATATATATATATATATATATATATATAGAGAGAGAGAGAGAGAGAGAGAGAGATAGATATATATATATATGATAAAATATAGTTTGAAGTTATGCAATATCGAATAAAAGTGCTCAATATCAGAGGAAGAGCGTGTGTAAATATAAAAGTGGACGCTACTGATGTCAACATTCAACGCAAATTTCAGGCCTGAAGGTTGCGTTTAAGCATGCAATAGTGTCGCCGAGTGTTGACAACAATAGCTACACACACACAAGCGCGTGCGCTCACACACACGCACATAGACAAACACAGACGCCGAAGGCCGCATCTTTAATAAGATTTCTCGAATATTCAGACCTGTAGACGAAAATAAATAAACATACTGTTTAATAAATAAACGGGGCGTCTACTCAAATATGGGCATCCAAAAAAAAATAACGTTTAAAATATAAAATCTGTTGAATTAATAAATTAAAAAATCTATTACGTCTTTAGAAATATCTATATACATACATACATACATACATACATACATACATATATATATATATATATATATATATATATATATATATATATATATATATATATATATATATAAAACAACAAAATATATATATATAGATAGATAGATGAGAAAGGAAAGGAATAGGATAAGAATAAGATAGATAGATAGATAGATAGATAGATAGATAGATAGATAGATAGATAGGAAAGGAATAGCAGAAGAATAAGATAGATAGATAGATAGATAGATAGATAGATAGATAGATAGATAGATAAGAAAGGAAAGGAATAGGATAAGAATTAGATAGATAGATAGATAGATAGATAGATAGAAAAGGAATAGGATAAGAATAAGATAGATAGATAGATAGATAGATAGATAGATAGATAAGAAAGGACAGGAATAGGATAAGAATTAGATAGATAGATAGATAGATAGATAGATAGATAGATAGATAGATAGGAAAAAGGAATAGCAGAAGAATAAGATAGATAGATAGATAGATAGATAGGTAGGAAAGGAATAGCAGAAGAATAAGATAGATAGATAGATAGATAGATAGATAGATAGATAGATAGATAGATAGATAGGTATGAAAAGATATATTTAAATATAAATTATCCAATACCTGTGTAGTTTTGGCCTTCATAAGCAATTAGCTAAGAATTTTTCGGCTCGTCGTTTTTTGGTTCCGAATTGATAACCATTACACTACCAGCAAATCCTTTTCTTTAAACACTGTAAAGATAATATTTAAAAAGATTTCTTAGCAAGAGTAAATAAATAAAATAAAACATCGATAAAAATAAAAATAAATTAACGTCATATAAAGTTGTCTTACATTTGGATTAAAAAAAAAAAAAAGAACAAAATAATATTAATACACTATTTACATTATTCAAACTATTGTCCTCATCTTTGTCGCCATATTTATCACAACGTTTTGGCCGTTGTACGCTCCGGCCTTCTTCAGGTGGTTGGAATGTCGAACTGAACCCTTTATTTCGCTCACTGGGGTAGACTGTTCTAGTTCTACGTGCCATGTTTGATGGATGTCAGCTATCATTTATCTCCTGTTAATTTCCCTCTGAACGTTCTCCACTGCCTTAACCGGGTATTGAACTCACCTTCTTTGGGTCTGTCACTGGATCTAACCAACCTCATCTCAGAGATATAGACAGACTCTGAAGAATATTAATATTGGTACCTTTGTCGTTTTATTCGCTAATTTTCTTTTTTAATAATTTCACCCCAGTCAGGGCAATACAGCCACTAAGACGCTATCAGTTACTGAAAGGGAGAATATGAGAAAAATAAACATTATTAAGAATAGAGAACAGTTACAGACCAGGAATTAAAAAGACGGATTGATAGCAATTCAAATTTTTTAAAGTTCAAATTTAACTGGGAAGTGAGAAGGAGATCTACAAGTGAGAAGGGCGAGAGAAGAAACTGTTAGCATAGAACTTACGGTTACATCTAGCCAATTCAACTGTAAAATGATGAGACCTTACCACTAATCTAGTACTGCGCTTAAATTTTTAAAGTCTAGATACCAAAGTTCATCAGAACAATTACTATGAAAATATTTATAGAAAAGGCTACGTTACGGCGGTGGGAAAATGACAGAAGCCGAGGTGCCACGTCAGGACCAATAACATTGCATATTCTTCTTTAAGAACATTCTGAGAATTTATATGTTGATAAATATGATAGTTTTTTTTTTTTAATACTATGACCTTTAGAATTTCCGTATTTGCTTGAAGACAGTAGAATGGTTCTCTCTTGCATCCTTCACAGTTTTGAATTCAAAATTTATATGTCACTTCCTTCAGCGTTCCCACACTTCGAAACTATTCCATATCAGTTATCGGACCTCATCTCTACAATTCTACATGTCTCCATCCAGTTTTACTGATATGCCAAATTTTTTCATTTCATGACTTTAAATAGTGTTATACCGGAACATTACCTATTCTACTGTAATAGACTCTCCCACACATAATAAGTAGTAGTAGTAGTAGTAGTAGCGGTGGCCAGTTGAGCTCAGTGGAGTTGAGTGAGTCAGTCGATGTCGGACATTGAAGTATCAACCATCACAACTAGATTGCTGCGTCATTAACTCTTATTTCAAGTTCCTAACATTTGTACGTCGGACCCTTTTAGGACCGACAGCGAAATACAAGCCTCCACTGTGAAAACTACTCTACAACAAATAGGCAGGTTGTTTCGCTGTTATCTAGATATATGCCACATCTCGTTAGAACGCAGGTGATCATGACTCTTCACAAGTTCTTTTTCTTTATTATCTGCCAATTGTCATGCCTTCTTGGGACATATAGTGAGTGGTTTCCCTTTTGTCTTCTCCACAGTTTTGAATTCCCAGTTTTCCTTCTGTGGAAAGCTAGAGAACCCAGATTAGTTTGCTATTTAATCCATAGCTGGAGAGGAGAAAATATAGATTTATGTCTCTCCTAAGGGCATTAGTGCGAAAGGCAAAGCAACAGATTGGTCCAGAACTTGAACTCAGCACTCCATAAACACCCAAAATAAAGGAAAAGTTGGGTAAACATGGCTGATGCTAACCTCCAGGAAAGTGACTCGTTGTTTGTCGGGCGAATGTTCTCAGCTGACATGAAGTGGAAAGACTATATTGAATCTATTGCTAGGAAAGTTGGTTCACGAAAACAATTTTTCTCTGTAGAATCTACCTTACATAGCTATAAGTCTACCATTCATCCATGCTTAGAACATTGCTACCACATATGATCCGGTGCCCCTGCTATGTACTTTGAGTCCCTTGATGAAATCCAAAGATGAATCAACAATATTATAAGTCCTAATATAAGTATTTTAACCAAAATATAATATTTCTTTCTTTCTTTCTTTCTTTCTTTCTTTCTTTTTCTTTCTTTCTTTCTTTCTTTCTGAAAAATTCAAGGCACAACTTAGAATGGATTTCAAAATAATTCTGATGTTTGGCAATTTGGCTAGATTTTGGAAAATTGCTCAAACCAAGAGAATTTTAGACCCCTCTCTCTTATATATATATATATATATATATATATATATATATATATATATATATATATAAATTCCCTTGTTTATAAATCTCAATAGTCACTAGTTATTTACTAACGCCTGATGACATAGGTTGATTCGCATCGAGACACGACTGCTTTTTGTGTAGCCTTTTTTGACATGTTTTACTTTATATCCTAAAATAAATAATTTTGCTCTACTTTGTATTGAGCCCTCCTTTAAATGGAATGTTACGAACGTTGGAATTGGACCCATTCGTTCACATTTTGCATTTATATATATATATATATATATATATATATATATATATATATATATATAGAGAGAGAGAGAGAGAGAGAGAGAGATAGATAGATAGATAGATAGATAGATAGATATACCATGCGAAAGAGAAGGGGTACTAAAAAATTCAAGGAATAACCTAAAATGAATTCCAAAATAATTCTGATGTTTGATTATTAAGATCTTGGGAAGTGAATCAGGCCAATAAATCTTTAGAACCATCTCATTGTCCATTTCATAATGTGTGACATCATTTGTTTACATTTGATACGCCATGAGCAGATATGAATGTACGTGAGAGATTCATGGATGATTGAAGTTTAAATACAGCAAATTCGACCTTGCTAACCGTGGCCAAATCGGTAAAGGCACGTCACGCTAAATGACGGTTCCGTATAGGATACAGGTTCGAATCCTGTTTGAGGACGAATATTTTCTGTGAAAATTTCTCGGACATTCAGGCCGGTAAATGTTGTTTAATACTGTTTATTATAAACAGAGCATTTACTTAAATATTTGTATCTATAAAAAGAATGTATAAACATAAAAATGTCTTAAAATATATATATATATATATATATGTGTGTTATTTAAAGAGAAACTGTTCATTATGTCTTGCCTTACAGGACACTGTTTTTCATGACATTATTGAGAAATCAATGTCTTCATCAAACGAATTCAACTGACGCCCTTCCAATGTCGACACAAGAGAAAGGTTATTGGCGTCTCTTTGGATAAACATGCCCCTGGTTATTTTATTTATTTTTAACTTTCTTTTTTTTTTACTCCGACAGTTCATTATTTCTTTGTTTAGTTTCTTTGTCTATGTTTGACTTGTCTCTTTCTTCATTTTTTTTTTCTTTTTATTGTTGTTGTTTGCTCTACCTTTTGTGTTTTCAAGCTGTTTCTTAGCCCGGCGCTAAAAGTCAGATACGAATTCGCAGTAATTGGCCACTTTCTCATTTGACACTTGAGTGAATCAGTTCCTTTTTCTTTTTCCTTTTCCGATTTTTGTCTTTTTAATTTATTTATCATCCCCCCCCCACACCAACCAACCAACCCACGACATCGTCTCGGACGCTCTTGCTTCGTCTAGCATTAGTGACTAACTTTCATATTGTCCAGTTTTTTTCTTCTCTTTTTGCAAAGTGCTCTTTTGTAATTAGGAGCTATCTTTTATTTTTTTTTCTTCTCTTGAGCTAAGTGTAAACACCCCTCCCCACTAACACACGCGCACATTGACGTTCTAAACACCACATAAAATCAAGTATATACGAGCACACGCAAACGCCGATGCATACACAAACACACTCAATACATACAGTCAGCAGTACACGTACACGCTTTATTCACTTTTCTTCTCGTTCACACACACTATTGCATGTTCAGGAGCAAGGTCGGTACAAGGGTTTAATGCTCCTCCTACTCCTAAAATCTATGATACGAGACTCTCTACTCTATTACAGCTAAATTTTCATAATGTAGTATTCATACAAAAATTACAAATTTTATTGTAACTTAATTATGTATAATAATGGATCAGATGCAATATTGGTGAAAAATTCAAGTAGAAAAATTGAAAATAAATACAATGTATCTAAATACAAACTAGAGACATGTCACAATAGATCATGCCGCCATCTTAAATAAATCAACAATGTTTTGCGGCAATTTTTTATATCTACTTGAGATATTTCTAGTTAAAAAGTTGAATAATTTTAACATATTCAAAGTTATGGGTAAAAATAGTGACTTTTATAAAAAAAGATTTTTCGAGATGGGCAAAACAAATTCACGGATTTGGACGAAAAGTGTCATCAAAATCCGCAAAGAATTTTCAGTCAATTGTGCTTAGTTTAATTTATCATACTTATTATTATTTTTCCATTACAAAGACTAAGAGTTTGTAGAAATAGCCATAGCGATTATTATTTTAAGCGCTTTCGGCTAATAATTTAACTATTTCCAAGGTTGTTAAATTCTGTTGTATTTCCGCTTGAAAATGGATAAGTTTTTTCGCAGAAAGCGCTTGGGACAATAATCCCTACGAACAGTTTCTGCAAACTCAGAAAAGAAAAGCTGTAAGAACGCTAGAAAAACTGGCTAAAATTCTCACAGAATATTCTTTAGTCACCGAATTCAAAAAAAAGAAAAAAAAAGAAAGAAAAGTTAACCGAGCAATGTGTATTATTCGGCTGACGATATTTCATAATTATAATTATATATTTATTTAATAAGACTAAAATTTCTTTCGAGAGTCAGCGAACAAGTAGCAAAAGTTTTATTAAATTTCATTAGTTGAATTAATTACATATTATATCAGTATAATTTTAAAATGGCAGTACATTTTAGTACGACAAATTTCCAATTTATATTACTATGTTTTTTATTTATTTACTTTTTTTGACAAATGTGAACAATTTTGTTTAGTCGGAAAAGTTTTTTTCTGGCTATTGAAACGTTATTTCTGGTTCAACCGTTATTTATACATTATTTCTGGTTCAACCGTCGTTTAAACGTTATTTCTGGTTCAAACGTTATTTAAATGTTATTTATGATGCAAACATTATTTAAATGTTATTTCTGGTTCAAACGTTATTTAAATGTTATTTATGATGCAAACATTATTTAAATGTTATTTATGGTTCAAAAGTTATTTAAATGTTATTTATGATGCAAACATTATTTAAATGTTATTTATGGTTCAAACGTTATTTAAATGTTATTTATGATGCAAACATTATTTAAATGTTATTTATGGTTCAAAAGTTATTTAAATGTTATTTCAGGTTCGACCGTTATTTAAACGTTATTTCTGATTCGAACGTTATTTGAACGTTATTTATGGTTCAAAAGTTATTTCTGGTTCAAAAGTTATTTAAACGTTATTTCTTTATTTAGACGTTATTTAAAAATTATTTCTGATTCAAACGTTATTCTTGTACGTAACAAACGAAAACACAAGCCTTAATTTCTCATATGTAACATTACTGTAAGGCACCATTGAAGGGGGCGTGTAGGAGAGGACGCCAATGGAAAAACTGGTTGGACAATGTCAAAAAATCGACAGAATTACTGATGGCTGCCGTTAATAGACCGTTGGGGAAACTAGTTAGTGTGGCGTCTGCATTCGGATCCGCTCTACGATTACAAAAATCAAAGGGATGATGATGATGATGATGATGATGATGATGATGATGATGATGACATTACTGTTTACTTTGTGGAGAAGGGCCGGAGACTTCGGAAATAAAGGAACAGAAACAAATAATATATGTTTATTTATTTGACTTCGATTCGCTAGTTGATAGTTTACAAGCCAGACTTTGGTAGCAACCATAATCTTGTTGGCTGCTATCGGGAGTTTGATTACCTTGGAAATAGATGCAGCATTATAAAGTACAGGCTCTCGAGAAAGCAGTTGAGCAAAATGCTCCATAAGTTTTCTATGGTGTTGAGGTCAGGAGATTAGGGCACCCATGTCATAACACTCACCTGCTTCTCATCAAAGTATTCCATCAATTTTGATTTGTGACAGGGAGCATTATCCTGCATAAAAATGAGCTTGGTGGGGTCGATTTGCACCCTTTCAGTAGAAGGGAGCAGACAAGACTGTAAAATTCTCTAGTACTGCTCGCTCCTGAGGGTCTTTTCAATAGGTTTTAAGAAACCAGTTTCATGAAAAGAAAAGCATCCCCAGAACATTATACTGAACGGATGCTTGACAGTACTTAATGCTAAATTCAAAGAGCTTTCAAAGCTTCTTCTTCGGATTTTAGATCGCTTATCCTTTGAATTTAGCTCAACTTTCGTTTCATCGGAGAAGAGAACATTTAGTAAAAAAAAATCAGGTGAGTCATTTTTTATCGAACAGCACTGCATATGTAAATTGACTCTTGTGTTTTATACCAGTCTTATTTAAAATATTCCTAGAAATGGCCATGTTCAACTATAGAAACAAATAATTGATTCTACGTACCATGTCTATTCAGGGCGTCAGCGACCATGGCCCTCCACATCTTCCCCTCCTTTGTTGCTCTTGGTAAGTTTTGTAATTTTTGCTTTGACATCTATTTACACAAGCTCGTCGTTTATTCACTGCTTTCCTGTGAGTGTCAACTTCCCAAAGCTCTCTTTCCTCGTTCACGATCCGAAACACAGTAACTTATTAGAGTTGTAGGGGTACCATATGCATTGCAGCCGCAGTAGAAGGCAAGACCTTCAAAGCCACAGGTGGTTTGAATTCAGAGTTTTTCTTCTCCACCCAAGGTTATAGAACCCAGTCTGTCCTGCTCATTACCCATAGCTAGGGGATATACTTTTTCTAAGGTTATTAGCACGTAAGTGAATGTAATGAATTCGACTGGAATTCGAACTCGGCTCACTGATTCCTCAATCCGAACTGCAATTCATTACTCCATCATTATTATGTGTCTTATCCACATTTCCTCATTACGTGTCTTTATCTGTCACTTTATCCTTCTATGTAATTGTGTATTTTCTTTTGTTTCCATTTTCCTGAAATCTTTCTCGGTAGTCACATGTTCGGTCTATGATATTCTCAGCATTTTTTTAAAACATTTCTGTTACCTCAAGCGTCTTCTTCATCTGTGAAAAGATTCACCAGCACTCACTGCCATATAGAGTACCTGTTACTGCATAACAATTCAGCACTCTTTTCTTTGTTTCTAACAATCAATTCGTCTTTCTTAATACTTTGCTAACTTTCTGGAAGGTATCTTCCAGTTCTTGGAGACTTTTAGGGGGATTTTTTTTTAGTCGCTTTATTTTCCTTTTTGTTTAAGGAAAATAACTTGGCGTACATTTGTGCGTACGAGCTAACATTTTTGAGTTAACTGATTACAACCTTTTGCAAAATCTTCTGTTTATCTGTTTTCAGGAGATATAAACTCGAAAATTTGTTGAATTGACTCAAACCAAAAGTGATTGGTTGAAAATTATCCTTTTATAACCGTAATCTGTTTTCAGTTACAACCACAAATTTAAAATTTTATTTTAGATTTTGTTTTTGGTATTTTTCATTTATATCCCCTGCCGAGTGGACGGATCGATTTCGAAACACTAGAGTCCGGATACTGAAGGTAACATCAATCAGCTAAGTGCCAAATTTTATATTTGTATTAATCACCCTCCCTCTCTCTCTCTCTCTCTCTCTCTCTCTATATATATATATATATATATATATATATCCTTGTCTAAAGTACCCTAGGCTATACATCTAAAGGGGAATGGTCTGAAATCAGAGAGGTCCACGGAGCACCAAAGTACCTAAAATCCAAGAAAATATTAAATTGTTTAAAATATTTTCTTAAAATTTTAAGATTACTGGATAGTTTATATATATATATATATATATATATATATATATATATATACACACACACACACACACACACACACATATATATATATATATGTGCGTTCGCGTTGTATTTGTCAAGTAAATTGTTTCAGTTCTGTTCCTCTTAATTAAATCACTCAGCAAGTTAAAAAAACAACCCTCCCATATTAAAAAAATCCTTTTGTGATATTTTACACTAAAAGTAATATTTGTTTCATGTCAGATTAAACTTTAAATGAATTAATTTTAATCAAAGTTTTAGAAAAATATATTTTATTTTTAAAACATGTTTTAGTAAAGAAATTAATTTTGTGTTGACAGATCTATCAATATGGATGATTAGATTTTACTGCTAAGTAGGAAAAGATTCCAATCATGCTAAATTCGGTTTAAAACACACCAAAGTGATTTTTTTTTCTTCTTGGGAATAATAATGTCGTGTGTATCTGAATTATATGCACTCGTGGGAGAGGTATCGTTTGTGATCGTGAGACTGTTTATGTATTAAAGACTATAGAATATGGCGCAAAATGGCTGCGCATGCGTGATTCATCATAATGAAGCGAAAAGAGAGGAAGTGTCCCTAAAGTGCCATTTCAGCGTACATACCAACCTTGACGTATAATGAAACGAAACCTAATGAAATAAACCGATTTGCTTTTGCTTGTTGTAACCTATCTGTCTGTTTTTAGTTTTATATTTGTCTGTTTTTGGTTAAATCGATTGGTTTTGATAATTACGTTGTAAGTTAAACGACAGAAAATATTTTCACTGCAGCAAAGCCTACGTGTTCCCCTCAGTTCTCGCACCATTATTACAACGTATCATTTTTCTCCTTGTCCCCTTTTATCTATGGAATGTCAAATTTGGTAGGCATTTATTAAAGAACCAGCCTCTGTCCGTTCGGTAACAGACACTCTCAGTTGGCATAATTCATCGCACTGAATAACCTCTGATTGAGTCAGTTGAAAGCAAGATAGGACATTTCCTTGAAATAACAAACATTTCAATATTTTGTTTACTTACCGAAGTTGACAGTTGATTTTAGTGAGAATTTATTTCATGTAAAATACAGTAGATCTCTGATGATGAAACGAAAAAGAAAAAACATTCGGTACTTTTAGGGCATTATATATATATATATATATATATATATATATATATATATATATATTGTGTATTTGGACAGCAATCCTCTTTTATACAAGTTTCCTTAAAGACGACTGACAAGTTATTGCGATTAAGTTGTATTTTATTTTAATGTTGTTTTGAATAGCAACGTTTATAGCGAGCCTTCGCGTGTTGAAATTTTTTTAATTAACAGTTTTTTTTGTTTTTTTAATAAAAGACGCTCACTCGAATTCCGGTCGCGCTCACCATTCGAAGGCTCGAAATAAATGCTTCTATTCAAAACAACACAAAATAAAATATAAATTAAACAGTCAAAAAATAGAAAAAATGACTAACGTAAAACACAAAAAACCCTTGAAAAAGGGTAAAGAAGTGCCTTAAAGCACTTGGGACAAATAAAATTATGGAAAATTTTTGTACTCCCACCAAATAGAAAAACGTAAGAACGATGGAAAAACTAAAAAAAAATAATTAAATTTTACTTGTCTGTCGTATTTAACAAAAGATTGATATATATATATATATATATATATATATATATTAAGATATTACAGCAAAAACATGTAAAAATCGCTACACAATTGGAGTCGTGTTTCAACGCAAAACAATGCGTCTCCTCAGGCGATTGTAAATTATTGGAGGGTGAACAATTAATTTAGCTTCAAAATCAAAATTATCTCCTTTTTTTGAAAAAAAAAGGCTTTAAGGCTTTATCCTCATCAACCAATCTCATATGGCACACGTTAAATTCAAACTAAATGAAAAAAAATTCGAAATTATTATCTTAGAAATGGGCTATGGCCAGAAGTTGACATCTAACAGTAGTCAGACAATAACTTAAAGACTGATACAGATGGTTACAATAAATGTACACATGCCAGACAGTCAACCGAACGCCCAACTAGTTATATGGTTTGTGGATTTCCTACATAATTCTTTTTAGTTGATAAATAAGAGGCCTCTTTAAGAAACTAGTAAATAATCTAAATATATAGAATTATATGGTAAATAATGTGCAACCGTTAAATAAATATCATCCATATAAGATGTTATTTATACCAACCAATCAATGTAAAATGTCAAAAATACTAACTAATTGCCAATACATCCGTATAAGATGTTAATAATACTAAGAGGAGGTCAACACAAAACTAAATTAAACCCAAATTAATCACACAAATAGAAAGATAAGCCATATATAGCGCAACATAGTTTAACAAAAATCTAAGAAAAAACATTGTCAAATTCAAAAATTTAACTGAATTGTAAGGTAAAAAAAAGTAGACTGTGTTTACAATTTACAGTTAATTCGGATCTTTGATTTAATAAGGAATTGTCTGTGTGTGTGTGTGTGTTTGTGTGTGTGTGTGTGTGTGTGCGTGTGCGTGTGTGTGTGTGTGTAAGAAATTCTATCGTCCAGATTTTTTTTAAATTAAAAATCCGATCGTCCGAATTCCAAACCATAATAAAATAAGAATAAAGAAAACATGATTATGTCTGTTAAATAAATCATTTGTGGAAACATATGTACATGAATTCAAAAGAGTTGAAAAGGAGTAAAAATAGTCTTTAGTTGAATTAAAGTTTTTGGGTTAATAAGAAAAAGACTGTGGTTTAGAACAGACTTTGATTGTCAACGAATTATTGACTGACCGTCTGAGCTATTTTTTTTGAGATGATTCGTTTAAAGTCGCCGATACATGTTTCAGTAGGCGCTGGGGAAAGGAAAAAACTATATAGCCACGTCTTCTCTTGTGTTTGAACGCCCTGGAGACACTCGAGTCTCTCTGGTTCTGAAAGTTGGAATCTGAGTTTTTAAAATAATCTTTTCCCGAAAGTAGGCCCAATAAAAATAGGGTTTTAGTTTTCTCTGATTGGTCAGATATTTCGCTTGATGATGTTAATTTCTAACCAATAGACACTTTGATTTAAACGGTGTGTGTTGTACGAGGGGGGGGATCGAAAAGTAACCGGCATCGTTTTCTGTGTGACAAGTTCGTCGTACTTCAGGCTTCCACCGCTAGATGCTACTTGAGGCAACCCTCAGGCATCAGTGTGCTAACTGATGTCATTGGAAGACATACAACTCCGTGGTTCACATTTGTTTTGAAGTGCTTCACACCTTTTCGCCTATTTTTGCCATAGCTGAAAGGATGTCTGTCGTAAACTGAAAGAACATTTCGAAGTTGATCCAGACCTTTTTTCGAAGTTCATCACTGGTGACGAAAGCTGGTGTTATGGCTACGACCCGGAAACGAAGCAGCCATCAAATTAGTGGAAGCATCCAACGTCACCACGACCCCAAAAAGCGCGTCAAGTGAAGTCCAGTGTCAAGAAGATGCTGATTTGTTTCTTTGATGTGAAATGAATTCTCCACAAAGAATTTGTTCCTCCTGGTCAAACTGTTAAGCAGGCTTTTTACTTGGAAGTCCTGAAGCATTTGCGAGACAAGGTGAGACGAAAACGCCCTGACCCGTGACAAAGTGGAGGGTGGTGATTGCATCACGACAATGCGCCAGCGCATACCGACTTGAGTCTGAGACAGTTTCTGACCAAGAATGGCATGACCCCACTTTCCCAACCTCCCTATTCACCCGGTCTCGCCCCATTGCTACTTTTTTGTTCCCTCGAATGAAGAAAGTCCTCAAAGGAAAACATTTTGTATATGCGGAAGAGGTTAAGAAGAAAACAACGGAGTCATTAAAAAACATAACTCCACAAGAGTTCCAGGACTGCTTTGAACAGTGTAAAACACGTCTGGACAAGTGCATTGCCTCAAATGGAGAATACTTTGAAGGTGATAAGAATATAAACATGCAAAAATAAATAAATAAAATTTTATGCCACAATTCCGGTTACTTTTGGGTCCCCTCTCGTGCATTTCCTTTACCATCATGTAATCTACTTCTTTCAAATGGGATCGCCTGTATTTACTCTCTGGCGATCAATGTTCAAATTCTAGTGTCGGTAGCGACAATTTATTCCTATATAACAAGTAGTTAGAGTTGACTCAAGGGAGAGTTCTTTTGCTAGTGGGAGATGTTCCCAAACATTGACACACTACGGCCATGCATGTGTGACAAGCCCGTAGTAGTTCAGGCTTCCACCGCTAGATGCCACTTGAGGCAACCCTCAGGCATCAGTGTACTAACTGGTGTCATTGTGGGAAGACGTACAGCTCCGTGGTTCACATTTGAGTACTTACGAATGAGAAGAAGATAGCCAGGGACAGAGAATTTAGAAGAAAAGATTAATGAATTCAGATTAATTTCACAGGGAGTTAGGATATCTGGAGAGTGTCCCAAGGGGAACGATTCCACACTGCAGAAATTGGTACGAATACCACGAATGTTGGAGAAAGAAAGGTTGGGGGATTTAGGTGTTTATTTTTTTTTATTTTGGCGGGACGAGCTGGTTTAGTTGTATTTGGTTTATTGCTTTTGGTCATGCTATGTTATAAAGGTGGAAAATGCTAAGAATAAAAGTAGCTGCCGGTCGTCTAAGTCAATATGTGCTGGTTGAGAATTGGTCCCCAGCCTCGTATTATGGAATATTTTGGCATGTTTGTAATATTGTCTGTTATTGGATAGAAAATAAAGTTAGTGCGTGTTTTAATACGGTATATACGTGAATATGTAATTGTATTGGAATTAGAGTTTATTTTTCTATATTTTCGTTACATCTGCTCACTAAAATATACCAACCATATCGAAAACGCAGCATTTTCAGTAACTCAAAATTTAAACTGTAAACAAAGAGATTAAAAACAGATTAAAATACACTCGGCGTTTTCTACGTGAAACGAATGTCTCTAATATATTTCAACAATGAAAACGTGAGCGACCACATGAAAAATTTTCGTCAAACACAAGTACCTCACCATTGAGAACAAAACTTGACTCACCACGTGGGAACTTTTCACCAAATGAAAAATATACCTACTAACACTTTTGACGCAACAGTAAAAAAAACAACACGACTTTCGCTAGCACAGAAGACACATTTTCTTTAAAATACTCCCCCCAAAACACCAAGAAACATACGCGGACCATACAAGAAATAAAACTCTAAGTACCACTCAAAGCCTAAAGAAGTTGACCATCAACTCCTTCTATTACACAGCAAAAATGTCAACACTGAACATTCTCACCCAGACTCAACAGAAATAGTTAAATATGAAATGAAGCAACAAAAGTCGACTTACTGACGCTTCAGGCATTAGCAAGAAAGATTAAGGCATCTGCAAGATCGATTTAACAGGACAACAGTACCTTCGAAAAAATCGACAATCATATAAGATCTCTTCAAGAGTTCTTATGAAACATGGATCAACACTCGGTATCAAATTTACAAGTATCAACTCAACAAATTTACAAGTATCAAAGCATTCTTCTGTCTTGACATCTGTGGCACCAAAGATAAAATCATAGACAAAAACAAACAGGCCTTTCCAAACAAAAAAAATAAATAAATAAATAAATGAACGCAACGTGGAGCATTGAAAAAAAAAGGACAAATTTCTTACAGCCAAACCAATTTACTGCTGTTCTATCTCTTTTTCAACGTGAAAAACACGCCAACATATTCTTCAGAACGTCTTATATTTTGACGCATAAGAAAATTCCACAGATCCCTGATAACACAGTACAACAAACAAGTGCATTTTTGTCGTCATGTCAATCAATCCACATATGAATTACACCATTGAAGTTTTCTTTTTCAGCCTACGAAGGACAGTACGAACTCTAACATGATGGATATATTGGCGAAAATAAATTTATCCAAATTTAGTGGGTTAGTCGTGTGGGTTATCCCCCACATATCTTCGCCTGTTTCGACAAGAAATCATTTAATCGCGCTGACAGTCGCCAATAAAAACGGAATGTTGGTTCCATTCAGTTAAAAATATCCCCTACTACCAAAATAAAAATTTATAGACAAATCATACAGATGCATGCTGGGATTTTTCCCAACCGATAAAAATGAACCACTCTCATTCGTTCTTTCTTGTCTGGAAGTCAGAATGCTAAAATTACTTGATCGTATCCCTTTTGCATGTGAACACCATTCTTTAGACTTGAAGATTGCATTTAAGAATGAAACAGATTATGGCTGCTAACTGTTAACCTCAATCAATGACCAATTTTATATGTACATACCCTCTATCATTGATACTGAGCGCGTTAGCCGATATATAGAGAATATATTAAAACTATATATATATATATATATGTGTGTGTGTGTGTAAACTATATTTTTATCATATATATATATATATATATATATATAGAGAGAGAGAGAGAGAGAGAATTACATAAAATATTCAATAAAAATGCAGTTAAATTAAGCTACAGCTGTACTAGTAATTTAGAAACAATAATAGGTAAAAACGCCAGAATTTTCAAAAATAACTCGCAGCATAATACAGTTAACTCTAGTAATTTATGCAACTGTAGACATAAGAATAGATGTCCATTAGATGGACCTTGTAAAACCGAAGCAATATTCTATAAAGCAGAAGTAACAGATATTAATGGTCAAAATAAAACGTACATAGGATGTACTGAAGGTTATGTCCTTCGCAAGTGTTTGATTGTTCTTACTGAAGCAATTCCGTCCATAAAACCTTCTTGTGTGATCATTGCTCGTGGTTAAATTATTTCAATGTTTTAGAAATTCAGTAATTTTCCTATGGTCGTAATAACTTCCAAATAGTATTGCATTGTTCACAAATCTAATAATCAAACAAAAACGGGGATGAAGTGTCAAAGCTTGATTCAACTGCAAGTGGAAACGCATGAACACTCACCTCCTCCTTCGCACGTTTACTGTAAAGCTGGGGCCAATAAGAGTTTCTTCGGGATTTTTTTTCCTTTTAACGCTTCAATAATCCTTCTCAAACAATCTTTGTATCAATGGCTCTTCGAATGCCAATTCAAGATGGAATCATATTGACTAAATGGCAAAAGCCGATTTTGGATCTAGTTTGTCGCAAATTTCGTCCACTTAATCTAAGCCAAACACTCACACAAAACAATTTGTGTGTCATGTAATTTACAGGGCAAATTTGGAAATTATCGGATGAAAGACTAGGGAGTTATGGCCGCAAAATGGGGTTTAAAACAGTTTTTCGTTGTTTTTCGTTATACGTTATAAAAGCATCTTATTTCTTGCAAGATGGCATTTTGAGACATGTTTGAAGAAAATTGCATAAAAAAATGAGTAATTTATTCAAGTTTTTATTATAAGTAGTACGAAAAATCCGATTTTTTCACAGTTTTTTGTGTGAAGCTAATGACGCAAGAAAACTATCGAGCACTCTACTTAAACCTCGTAACATGCAAATCTTTCCTGCTATTTATCCATAGCAGGGTGGTGGATGATGATTCATACCTTTCCCAATGGTATTAGCAAGTAAGTGAACGTAATGGATCGAACTGGAACTCGAACGCGGTTCATCCATTTCTCAATCCGAGACGCTATCCATTACTCAACGGTCGTGAAAGCATCGGTGTAGATGCTGACAATAAACCGAACAATGTAAATAGTGCAAATAGATAAATACCTTTTCATAGAAATATAGACAAAATTGGTTAACTAACGAGCAGCTTTTAGGGTGTGTTTTTAAATCACTGAATGGAAATTTCATTTAAAAATTAAAGTTAATGGAATTAAATATTCCATAATACGAGGCGGGGAACCAATTTTCAATCAGCACATATTGATTTAGACAACCGGCAGCTACTTTTATTCTTGGTATTTTTCACCTTTATAGCATACAACCAAAAACAATAAACCAAATACAACTAAACCAGCTCACCCCGCAAAAAAAAAAAAAAAAAAAAAATACCTTAATCGCCTAACGTAATTTTATTTTATAATTTTCATATTCAAATTAATACAAAATCAGAAAATACATAATGTAACTGAAAGCGACAAACAATAGTGGTATTCTTAACTTGATACCACTAATCATGAGATCGAATCTCATCCACGTCGTGATACGGTTTTTGTAAATGCACAAACTTCGTGAATATTTAACGCCTGAAGTAAGTCAATTAAGAAATGATTGATTTTTCATAAGTATTCTTTTCAAAACAATGATTTGGAAAAAAAAAAACGTTTATCTTTATAAAGTAAAAGTTAAAAGCTATTAATATATCATTTTAAATTTCTAAATCATGCGGAATACATGGGCATAAAATCTGGAAAACAGTGAGCATCAAAAACATTATATAAATTTTTAACGTGTTTTACTATTCATTCGATGCGTGTTTGTTGCTCGTTACCCTTTCCCAAGTCTCGGGCAAAAGCACTTGACCAGTTGGTTATGTTCGGCTGCCAAGTTTAAAACTGATTTAACATCATTGATATCTTCATTATTTTTTAAATTTACAAATTTTAATAACCACATATATTCTTGCAGCATACTGAAATCCTCAGAGTATTTAGAATTGCTGAAGTTCGCTAACATTTTTTGTCGAGATTTGCAAACTCTAGGTTTTGTTTAATTTCACTAACCAATCGATGAACTTTGAATAAACGGATTTGTTTGGCTAAATACTTTGACAAAAACCCTACTTCGCACTTTTAAAAATTTCGTTAATCTAATGTAATTTAATTTTAGGGGAGTTCATAGTAAACAATAATTTATAAGGCAGTTTTTTTTTCGTTTTTAACAGCGAAGAATAAATTTCTTACTCTTGAGCATGCATCATTCAGTTTTAGTTAATGCACCTCGATAACTCTCAAAGTTTTTGTTCTCTCCACTGAGACCAGAGATTGAATTCGCAACACTTTGTCTCATATCAATTCCTGAAACTATTAACGAACAATTTTATCCACTGGGCCATCTGTCCTAGAGATATCCAACGGCATGTTACATAGGAATAGAACAATTTTTTAGTTGATTGAATAAATGTTTCGGTTCGAAATTACAATATTACCTGAAGAAAACCACAGTATACAACAGCCGAAACGTTGTGAATGTGCGAGTAGAGATGATAAAAGTAGTCCAAACGATGTAATTAGTGTATAGTTACAATAACTCCTCATAGAAATATAGACAAAATTGGTTGACTATCTGCTTTGCCGGGTGGGGAGGGGCTAGTATTGATTTAAAAATTAATGTTACTGAAATTAAATTTTATTTTATTTAAAGCAGTTTTATTTTATCATTCTTAAATTCACATTACGACAAAATCAGTAATAAAAATAAATGAATAAACTGAAAGTAGGAAACACATTGTGAGCTTTCTTAATCAATACTCTTATTCTTAGCTTGATCTCTACCATCTATGTGACGAGGTGGCCGAGTGGTTAAGGCGATGGACTGCTAATCCATTGGGGTCTCCCCGCGTGAGTTCGAATCTCATCCTCGTCGTTATAAGATTTCTTTTTAAATCTATAAACTTGCGTGGATTGTCATTTAAGAAATGATTGATTTTTCATAAGTATTCTTTTCGAAACAATGATTTGAAGAAACAAAAATTAATCCTTATAGAGTAAAAGTTGAAATCTATGAAGATAGCATTTTTAAATTTGTAAATCATGCGTACTTCATTGGCAATAATTTGGCACCCAGTGAGCATCGAACTATCAACAATTACTTTATCGTGTTTTAATATTCATTCGCAACGTTCTTTTCCGTACGTGTTTGTTGCTCGTTACCCTTTCCCAAGTTTCGGGCAAAATCACTTGATCTGTTTGTTATGTTAGGCTGCCAAGTTTTTAAACTGACTTAAATATCATTGACGATTTTCTTTTTTTAATTTTTCAGAATTTTTAATAACCAGATTCTGACGCGTGTTGAAATCCGCAGAGTATTTAGAATTGCTGAAATTATCGCTAACATTTTTTGTTGAGATTTGCAAACTCTAGGTTTTGTTTAATTTCACTAACCAATCGATGAACTTTGAATAAACGGATTTGTTTTGATAAATACTTTGACAAAAACCCTACTTCGCAGTTAAATACTTACTTTAATTTAATTTAATTTTAGGGGAGTTCATAGTAAACAATAATTTATAAGGTAGTTTTTTTTCTTCCTTTTTCCTGTTTAACAGCGAAGAATAAATTCTTAGGATTTTTTACTCTTGAGCATGCAGCATTCAACATGCGTAAATATTTCCTTCTAGAGAGAAATTCCAAATTTTTGAAGCGTATGGCCATGTGATTGATTTATGTTTCTCGCAAAAGCAGGACTTACTGGAATTTGGATACTTGCAGAAATAAAAACTTAAAGAAATGTTATGCAAAAAGACAATTCTCTATTTTTATTAAACAATTATTGGTTATTTCAGTCATTAAATTGTTTTTAAAATAGTGGAAGTATTTTGTATATTAAATAATACAACTTTTAATTTTTCTCGAAAATGGAATGAAATTTTATTGTACTAAGCTACGCTCCCTAGTCACTTGTACTTTGTTCCCCTTTAATTGTTTGCACTTCTCCCCCAAATTTGGTTTCATTCTCTCAATGTGTGGCCATTTCAGAAGTTGCGACGGACGGTCGGACTAACAGAAGTGACAGATTTTTAGATGTAGATTTTTTTTAAACTAAAAAAAATAAAAATAAATTACAAACATTTTTGTATGGGAATTTTGCTGAATCATATATTTGAGATTCATAGGTATCAATGAAAAATGAAGAAGAAACGGACACAGAATTTTATTAACTCATGCAAATTTTCCTTCATTAATATATATATATATATATATATGTGTGTGTGTGTGTGTGTGTGTGTCTGTGTGTGTACGTGTACGTGTGCATGCGTGACCCCTTATTCGTTATTTAAAAGAAATCTTGGCAAACATGGATCTTCGAGCCCGCACCCTCTTCTCTCAAAAACCGGTGTTTCTTTTGACACTGCTATTATTTTAAATAACTTCACTCCCTCGGCAATGTTTATTTACAAGATTATAAAAATTATTTTGCCTTTATAAAGAAATAAGTGAGAAAAGAAGGATTTTTATTCAAAGGTTTTTAAAGAATTTAAAATTATCAAAATATGTAGACCATCTACAAGGCAATAAATTTTAAAACGTCGAATAATTGCCAATTTTGCCTATCTTCATCCCCTAGGCAATGTTTTCGTATGCAAAAACGACAATAACTCTGAAAAATCAGGGATCGATTTGACATAAAATCGATATATTATACAGAAGATCCCCCTTTTAAATCGATAATAAATATCATTCGATTTGTCACGGCCGAGGGAAGGTGTAAAGAATGCTAATGCACAAAATTTTTTTCCCCAAATTTTCTTTCTGGGTGGACCAGTGTATTTAAATAGTGCCTAAATTTAAATAAGACAAACTAAACCCGTTCAGGTCTATGTTTACTGTTATTTTCCCCACATGTTCTCATCAACTGTACCACGTACCTCTTACCTTGTAACCCTCTACCTGGTGTGTCTCTTGTGCCTTGTACAGGGATAACGTCATTGTAAAAAAACACATTTCAAGTCTTTTAAAGGACACCAGCTTAACTATTTAATATAACAATATAATGACATTGAACGAAGACGAGGTGGCCGAGTGGTTAAGGCGATGGACTGCTAATCCATTGGGGTCTCCCCGCGTGAGTTCGAATCTCATCCTCGTCGAGTGTTTTTTAAACGCTCATTCATCAAATATTTCTTGGTGATTGATTGATTTGTTTTTTACGGCTTATCACCCCTTTTCCTGGTCATTTTAAATCTTAGAAATATTTTTACATTGTACTAATTAGATAATAATGATTTACTGATTCATATTCTTAATAATTATCCCGTAACTAGGTTGTTGGGGAAGGTGTATTTATATCTATCTCGTAGGTATTTGCGGGTAAATGAAGGTAACTTATCCGACTGGGATTCGAACTCGGTTTCCCAATTCACATTTTCAGCCGCTATCCATTACAAAAACAACCGCACACCCCACACGTGAGGTAGACCAGTGTGTGCAAAAAAAAAAAATGGGGAAGAAGCAGTAAAGATTTTTATAGATATGCCACGGCCAAAAAATAATAAAATTTCATCTTCACTCTCTCTTTTCAACCACGGAATTCCGTAGTGACAGGACGTGTCTCGTTTACCCTTCCGGGGTGGGGGCTACTTAGTCTGCAGGCGAAGTCACAGGATTCTCCGCTCATCTATGTTGTTCTGTGTTGAATCCACGTGTGATTTCAATTTGTAAGTATGCCCCTTTTCGTTACGTTTTTTTTTTTATTTTATTTTGATATGGATTAATAGAAAAAGGCAGTTATTTTCACAATGAAAATAAAAGTATTTAAAAAAGGTTTGTTCCAAATTTAATTTTACTGATATGTTCGTACAACACCCGTTGCAGTCATTCCGTTTGTATTATTACACTTTAAATTAAACAATTTCCACTTGTTTAGAAAAACATATGAATTCATTGTAAATTTGTTGTTAATTATTTTTAGTTTATTATTTTTTAATAAATTCCTACTGATAAACAGAAAGTTTATGATAAATTTTAATAAATGTCGGTAAATGAAAGCGAAAAATACGCCAAGCATATTTTATGAACAGGTTTTGTAAATCAATAAATTAAACTTACGATTCGTCAGCTCGTGTTAAGACGAGGTGGCCGAGTGGTTAAGGCGATGGACTGCTAATCCATTGGGGTCTCCCCGCGTGAGTTCGAATCTCATCCTCGTCGAACGTTATTTTTTATTTTAGGTATAAACTTTGTGAATGTTCAATATCTATAAAGGAAGCAATCTTTCCACTAATTTATATTTTGTAAATATTTTTTCAAAACAGTGTAAGTAAATTGTGAAAACCATGCGCACAATACATACATCTCACGGACATAAAACTTGGCACACAGTGAGGATCAAACTCATTACAACAGTAATCAACCCTCAGGTGCATGAATCATTCATTCATTTGTTTAACGGACTATTAATAAATACGGAAACAAATAATAGTAATTTTGAAGAAATCAGACTTTTCCAGGATTTCTGTGCGTTAGAACAATTACGACCGAGATGAGATTCGAACTCACGCGGAGAAACCCTGAATTAGCAGTACATCGCCTTAACCACTCGGCCACCGAATCTGGGTAAGATACGATTACACAGTAACGTTAAACTGATCATAAACTTCTTTTTTACTTTCTATTACTTTAACTAATTTTTTTTTTTCATATTGTTAACCTTTAAACAAAATTTATTGAAACAAAACAAGTTAAGTTGACCACTGATGACAATTCCAGAACAACGTAACTATAAACAATTTTTTTCTATCCTCTGCCAGCCGCAATGATGAAGAAAGCATTACCTCGAACCATGGCCAGTGAGACACGCTGCAAGAGCCACTCCGTTTCGCGAGGCTCGTCACTTAATCGAGACGCAATCGCGCCAATCCTCCGAAGGAACGAGGGCCAATAAACCCTGAAATCTCCACTGCCACATGAGTAAAAGAAAAATCTATCAGCAAGAGAAGAATATTTAACTATTTTTTTTCATCTCTGCGTCCCGGGTGACGGATCCTGGCTCAACTGCGGAACTGATCAAATTACCGACCGAAAATGTATCCGCAAAAATTTATTCTGTTTTTATATTAAGTTTCTAGAAATTTTAAATGTTGCTAATTTTAATCTCTTCAAAGTTAAAGTTCTTAAAAATAAACACGTTTCTCCTTGATTTAAACAGGCAAGTTAGTATCCTTTAAAATACTTAAAATGTGCTTTATTACAATGATGTTATTTTTGTAGATGGCTGCTCAAGTGTCAGTTTATGTCGAACGTTACAGATGAAGAGGTTAAGTGATGCAGTTGATGAGAAAACATGTTGGGTAGATAACGATTAACCGTAGACTTGAACAGGTTTACTTTGTCTTATTAAAATTTAGTCACTACTTAAAATAATTAGATTTGTGCACTCAAAAATATATATATATATATATAGGGAAATTTTAGGGGAAAAATGTTTGTGTGCATAAGTATACTTTAGATCTCCCTTAAGCCGTGACACTTGTCAGAATCGAAACATATTTATTTGTTATCGATTTAGAAAGGCGGTCCATTTTATCATGTCGTTTGAATGTTAAATCGATTTTTACAAAGTTACAAAGATTGCCTAGGGAATGAAGGCAAACAAAATTGGCGAGGTTTTAACCACTTAAGCACTAGGCTATTCGTAGCACATTTAAGTAATATACAAATTTTTAACTACAGAACTACAGTAGTATTTCTGAAGGTGTCTGGTAACGTTTTAATTACGTTTTACGTAAATTTAAATTAAGTTAAATGCTTTACAATATAAGCAAAAAAATATTTGATTGGGAGGAGTTATAGTCAAAACTAGAAGTAAATTATCTTTCCCTGCCCTCCTTTTGTTTGTTTTTGGTATATTTTTGTTTATATATATATATATATATATATATATATATATATATATATATATATATATATATATATATATTCAGGCCGTTAAATGTCGTGAATACTGTTTATTATAAGCAGAGCATTTACTTAAATATTTGTATCTTTGAAAAGAGCGTATAAACATAAAAAAATGTCTTAAAATAATTGTCAGACTTTTGTCTATTTCATAACATACATACACACACACACACACACGCGCATATATATATATATATATATATATATATATATATATATATATATATATATATATATATATATATATATATATATACCTTTAAAACCAAAGTATATTTGCTCCCTTTTTTTTTTTTTCTTTTTTTTTTTTTGAAATTGACGATAATGCCGCTAAGAGGCAAAAGGTTACTGGGAGTGAAAGAGAATAAGACTTTAGAAGGAACTGGAAATCCAATCTTAAACAATATTCAACAAATGGAGGATGAGTGGAGACCGGGCTACGGGTGTATAATAGACGAGGACTTGCTACAGGTTTATAATGGACAGAATCGTTCATGCTAGCAAGAACTCCCCTCCCCCTTCACCAAAAAATAAAGGAATTTCTCTTAACATCGCTATTACTGTATACTTCATCAGCAACTCTTGTTGTTTTAAAACGTTTCTATCGCACGAGAAATGGCAGAAAAAATGTTAAACAGTATTCTTGTAAATAATCTGATAGTGATTAACATTTTCACTGTTAATTTTCGAGAAAGTAAAAGTATCAATCCAAATGTTTGCAACTTTTTTTAAGTGACAAGTTCAAATATGAGAAAGCCCGGGAAATGTATTTTTACAAAAGTTATCATACCTACTTGTCATAATGGGTTTAGGTAAATTTTATGTGTTTAGGTAAATTTTATTGTTCACTTGTTCAGAAATTTTAAAAATTATTTTCGTAGTTATTTATTTATAATATGATAAATAATAAACATTGCATTGTAGTTGGTTCGCATATTTTTATAATCTTGCAAATACTTTGTTTTTTAATTAAACGATATTAATTACATTTACCAGCCTTAATGTTCTAGAAATTTTCGTAAAAAATACGTGTTCTCCGCTAGGAATCGAACCTGTAAGTTGTGTATTTATAAACAGTAATTCGGACTTTACTATCCAGACGCTACTCTGTGGCTGAATGGTTAACAGCACGTCAGATCAAATGACGGTTCCCATTAGGTTTACAGGTTCGATTCCTGTCGAAGAGCGCATATTTTCTACGAAGTTTCTCAAAACATTAAGGCTGGTAAATGTAATTAATACTGTTTAATTAAAAAACAGAGCATTTACTTAAATAAATTATATCTTTAAAAGTAACGTATAAACAGAAAATATATTAAATAATCTTGCAAATATAGAATTATTCTTGTAACTAAATAATCTAATAAACAAAGAGTGTTTAATATTTTTTTATGTAAATAACCGTAAGTTCTGTGTTAAAGGTTTCTTTTCTTGCACTTCTTGCTTGTGGGACTCTCTTCCGGTTCCATGCTTTCCCGCCAACTTTGATCTTGAAAAATTTAAATGCAATGTCAATCGCTATCTACTGTATTCCTGATTATTATTCTGTTGTCCTCGCTTCTTCATGATGCTTTCTGTTTTCTAATTTTTTCACACCCAGTAACCTCTAGTGTCTTAGTGGCTTTATTGCCTTGCTTGGGGTAAATTTGATTAAAAAAAACGAGAATGTATAATTCATATGTTTGGGTTTTTTAACAATTGAAAATACCGACGGAATATAATAATAATGGCTGCTGCTATCTGAGGATACCTGTCTATTGAGGATAGCCAATCCCAGTTGCAGATGCCTGCTCTGGCAGATTTGTGTTTGTTCATCGCACACGGAGTCCGCCTGTGGTTTATACTTCAACTATGCTGAGCGGACATTAGTTACAGTTTCTGGGCGAGAGCACATCTGGCGTGATCAAACAAGGCCAGCACCCCCCTAAAACCATCGGTTACGATGGCTTGTGACTTGGTGTTAGCATTCCCAAATAGTATTTATCTTTTAAGCATACTTATGAACCTTACAGGTTAGTTTCTTATCTAAAAACGAAATCCTATTTCTGGATTTTTTTTTTACATTTCCAAATATCTGCGAAGCGACTTCCGCTCTTTGAGAGACAGACATAAGTCAATCTCTTGATTCTGTCTTCGTCCTCTAAATCATCGACTAACCGCGAAATGCACTTCCATTTTGAGACCTTCGACAGTGCCTGCGATAATGTCTTTCAATAAAGTCATTCTTTTCAGGTCTGTATTTTCTTTCTCCTTTCAATTCATATGTTATTCCGTACTTTGGACACTTTTCGTTTGTTCCAGATTATATTCTAAATTAAATCTTCCCTTTTACCAATGTCGAAAATAGTGTCACGCTATTATGGCCCTGAAACAGAGACACCCAGTGGGTGTCTGAGGCGACAAAGTTGGCGGTAATCTCTTTAAGTACACGAGAGACGCTTTCATTAACGTTACGGCCGTTTGTGAAATTCAATAAAGACAAGAATTACTGCCTATGATTAAGCTCCCACTTTTGAAATGGCACAAAAACTCGTCGTTGACGGAACTCATTGCTCATCGACGTTTCCTTTTGTGTGAAATGAGTCCTATGATGGATTTGAAGAGACCGCATGGTAGGTTAGGAGGGTCCACCAGGGGATGGAGAGCTCTGGCGTTTGTTTGGGTTCTCTTCGCCTCTTCCATTTGTATTCTAGTCTTTTCGAAGGATGTTGTTTTTTCGTGGACTGTTCTTCTCCGGTTGGTCTTTTCTGTCGCTTCCGTTTCTCAATTGACCGGATCGATTTCCAGCAAGGTGTTTCTCAATTGACCGACTCGATTTCCAGTAAAGTGTTTCTCAATTGACCGACTCGATTTCCAGCAAGGTGTTTCTCAATTGACCGAATCAATTTCCGGCAAGGTGTTTTTGAGCTGATCCTTGAATCGACAACGTGGGACTCCACGTGGTCTCTTGCCAAATGCGAGCTCCAAGAAGAGGATTTGTTTGGGCAGGCGGATATCTGGTATTCGGGCACGGTGTCCGGCCCATCGAAGTCGGTGGCGAGTCATGATGGTTTTCTAGGCTTTCTATCCTTGCGCGGAGGCGATCTTCGTTGTTTGGAATCCGGACCTGTCACATGTTCCACAGATCATTCATTTGATGGAATATTTCAAGTCTGCGGATCTCTTCAGTAGAGTACCCGTGACTGACCGTCAAACAGGAGAGTTGAGATTACAACAGCTCGGTTGACCACAAGCTTGGTTGTTTGTGTTAGCCCAGGATTGCTGAAGACTGTTTTGAATAGCTGCGTGGACGACTTTGTTTCGGTTATTGACGTCTTTTTCGCCGGATGCATTTGATATTAGTACACTACCAAGGTATGGAAATTATCCAACATTTTACAAGTCCAGTGAGTTGATGGTGATTTTGACTCCAGGTGGGGGTTGATGTTCCGATGTGGTTGTAGCAAGACATTGGTCTTTGCCACATTGATCTACAGCCCTATTAAAATTATTTCCATCTCCAATTGCCTTTCTCCCTCATTCTCTCCAAATCTGCTTTTTATTGCTGTCATATATGGTCTGGTGTTCGCACTGTATGTCTCGAGATCCTTGACAAAATCCAGAGACGAATATGCAAGATGATAGGTCCTGATCTGGCATCTAGTCAACAATGTCTATCCCACAGACGTACCGTGGTCTCCCTCTGTTTCTTCTACAAATATTTTCACGGCAACTGTTCCGACGAACTACTTTCGTTGATTCCCGGACTATATGAATTTAAACAAGCTACCAGGTTGACATCTCGGACCCACCCTTTCACTGTCAAAGCGATTAAATGTAACCGTCTCTTCTTCTCAAACAGCTTCATCTCCCGCACTTCCTGTTTGTGAAACTCCCTTCCCCTTAATTGCTTTCCCGATAACTATAATCTTAAAATATTCAAGTGTAATGTCAATCGACATCTGACACCCTGAGTTTGTATCCTTTCCTCAAACACGCCTCTTTACTCTCGTTCTCAATCCTCTGTAACCACTTGTGTGCTAGTGGCACTACCGCCTTGCTTGGGGTGAATTGTCTTAAAAAATGACTACTCGGATTAATGAGGAGCGGTCAACAATGATATCACCCGTTAGTGCCATGTCGCGCTGAACAGGTTTTTTTGTCTGAATATTCGTTATGGATTTAGCTTTAAAAGCCTTAGCTAAGAACAGACTTATATCCGCCATATCCTGTACGCCCTCTACTATTTTTAGAGCTACTCCCACACCCGCTCCCATACCCAAAATTGGAACTGGCTCCCCTCACGCTACCCCATTTTCAAAAAGAAGCCGCTCCAGCTCCAACTCCATTAAAAAAAAAAAAGAGCGGCTCTTCTTTGGCGCTCCATAGTTAAAATGTTCCTTTTTTCATAAACGTTGGACATTTATCGGTTTTAAAAAGCTTCCAAAAATAATATATATATATATTTGCAACACGTTATTTGAGTAAAATTAGCAGCAAATTTAAGGTTAAATTAACCTGATTTGAAACCAGCATTACTTACTTTATCATAAAAAAAAGTAATATACAATCATTTAAACCAAAAAATACCCGCTCTTTAGTCCCAAATTGCCCACGCTCCACCCCGGTTGAATATAAAATGAGCCCTCTTTTCTTTTGCTCCGTAAAACCCTGGCAATACCTATGTACATACAAATAGATAGCTCTGAAATTTTCACCCCCACCTCTTACTTAAGGAAGCTTGGTTAAATATTGTTATTAACTCTGAAAAATTATTAATGGCTAACAGTCCCATGTGACATCGTAGGGGATTATATTGTATCCCTCGATTTGAATGCCAAAGAGTACAGTTATGCAAGATTCTCTCTATTGGCAAGAGTACAGTGAAGACTCTTGAATAGCTTCCCGTATGCTGTGTGGGCGGCCTTGCTTCGGTTATCGACGTCGTTTTCAGCGGATGCATTTGATGTTAGTATACTACCAAGATAGGAAAATTGATCTACATTTCCCAGGTTCAGTCGCTTGATGGCGATTTTGACTTCAGGTGGTTGTATGACAATAAACCCCACCCGGCAGCAAGGACTCGGATCGGGAGATTGGAAATTTTGAGGAATGTGGAACCACTTCTTAATTGCTGTTGTTCCTGATCGGAGGTGGTAGCACCTGTTAGGGTCCCAACTATGGGCAAATAGTGATCCTCAAACAAAATACTATGACTGTATAAAAATAAATTTCTATAGTAAAAATGCCAGTAATACATTTTTATATAAAAGCACCAACAATACATATGACCAGCAATACTTTTTACCTGTAGTTGAAGGCATACAATTGCGTTCAAAATATGTTTAGTTGAAGCCATAAAATTAATATTTAAATTATTTAGATTTTGGTATTAAATAATTCATTGTAGTTGATATGCCGCTAAACAAAATCAACCAAACAACATGAAAGAACTTTTTCATCACATTAATCCATGTAATATCCTACAATTTTTAAAAAATAAATTAAGCTGTATTCCAAAATATAACTTCAACAAAACTACAGCATAAAACACACATATCACCGCCTCTCGTAATCATATCCGCACAAACTTGTATATGCACAAAAGCTAAGTATCATTTACCACGTATTCAATTGTGAAAGCAGAATAACATTTTATTACTTCAATGCTCCCAAGAAAATTAAATTTCAGCACTAAATGACTCTTAAGGAGTTGATATGCCGCTAATGTAAAAGAAATTACTAATGCACCCAAGAAAATTAAATTTCAATATTAAATGACCCTTAAGGAGTTGATATGCCGCTAATGTAAAAGAAATTACTAATGTGACCAAGAAAATTAAATTTCAATATTAAATGACCCTTAAGGAGTTGATATGCCGCTAATGTAAAAGAAATTACTAATGCACCCAAGAAAATTAAATTTCAATATTAAATGACCCTTAAGGAGTTGATATGCCGCTAATGTAAAAGAAATTACTAATGCACCCAAGAAAATTAAATTTCAATATTAAATGACCCTTAAGGAGTTGATATGCCGCTAATGTAAAAGAAATTACTAATGCACCCAAGAAAATTAAATTTCAATATTAAATGACCCTTAAGGAGTTGATATGCCGCTAATGTAAAAGAAATTACTAATGCACCCAAGAAAATTAAATTTCAGCATTAAATGACCCATAAGTAGTTGATATGCCGTTAAACAAATCAAGCAACCATCTTTATTGACAACGCTATGCCGTGACATTTTTATTGGACATAATTGTGACTGACGAAACGAGTGATTAAGTTGATGGACTGTAAATTCATTTGAGACTTCCGCGTGACTTTGAATCTCATTCTCGTTAAAAACTCATATCTATGAACAAAACTTCGTGAATATCCAGTAGTTATTGAGTGGTTTTCATATGTAATTTTAGAAAAGGAAATTGTTGCATTGACCTATGAGAGTTTATTATTATAGAGATGTCATTTAAATGTTTAAGTCATTTTTATGCAACTCATCGGCATGAAACTTAGCACGGAGTGAAGACAGTGGCGAATCTACCATGAAACTCATTAATCTTAAGCTTCAAACTTCATAAAGCAACATTTTGCAATGAGTGAATTCTTCAACTAAATCGATGATTTTTTTAAATTAATGTGTTGGTTATTAATGTTAAATAGGAATAAAGTGACGCTGCCGACACCGGAGTTTGAACACGGATTTCCAGAGAGCAAACACAGGCGATCCCATTTCGAATGAGTAAATCAAGTGATGGTAAAGGAAATGTATATATGGGAATTAGCGTGGCGTCTAAGAGATCACTATTTCTACACTATCCTCTATTAATATACGGATCGCTACTCTCTGTACTAGTCACTATAATATTTCTTTATACTATTCGGATCACTATTCGGTGGTTACTTTTCTAGCGAGTATTATCGAGCAAGTACTATTAGTGCGAGTGTCATTCCAAGGCGTCTGACACCAGTATTGTTCAACGGCGTTACTATAGTTGTATATGCGATTACAAAGTCTCTACTACAACGAGCATTATAAAAGTAACAACGAGTATTCGTTGACATCACAAAAGTGGCAACGTGTGTTCACAAAATTATAAGTCCGTTTTACTGATAGAATCATAGATGGGTTGAGGTAGCTAATGTTGGCCTTAGACTATGCTCTACTACCCATTTCATATGGCCTCAAAATTTCCTGTAATTGGTCGAATTCTCAAGGGAGTTTCTTCGGGAGTTGCAGCACCAGACCCCCAGCTACATGGGCTCGTTGAGCTTGTCAGAATCCATAGCCTAAATTTTCGCAGTTGGATTCGTGCATCTATTGTTACTGGTTGCGAAAGGGTCCCAAAAATGAGTGTTGATCGAATTTATTAACACGTTGACTGCCAATCAATCAGTATAGGGTCATGTATTTTTTATAATTATTTTGTAAAAGAATATGATAGGTATCAATGACATTTTAGGTATCAATGAAATTTGTTAAGTATAAATGAAAGATTTTAATGCTAATATTTTTTGAGAAAATGATCGCCAAATTTTGTTTTCCTGGCCTCAGAAGACATGTCAGTAACTACTGATGACGATAACTTTCTTGTATTTTTCAAATTTTTCAAATGATTTATATAATATACGTTATTTTCTAACAATTAGCTGCTTCATGGCAAATAAAGAAACATTATTGAATATAAATGTGATTTTCATGTATTTTTTAATTACGGCCTCGTCACCAAATATTGGTGACAAAGTGAATTCTGCAAATATTTATGAATATTGTAGTTGAATCAATAGTTTTTTTTTGTTTACGTTTTATTTTCTTTTACTATATCTTTATTAAAGATTAAAATAAGCGTGAAGAGAATGCCATAGACATTTCTCCAAAATTGAATAGGAAGTCATATAGAAACATGCACAGAGTGTCTCGCGTCCTGGGTAAGACTATAAAATACATCCAACAGGAAGAGCTCTGATCAGAAGGTTTTGAGAAGCGTGAAACAACCTCTTAATTGCTGGTGTTCCCAGGTCCACCCTGTTAGGGTACTAGCTATGGGCAAATAGTTAACTCCTAAATTGGGGTCAAAACACGATGAAAGTGTAAAAATTGGTTATAATACAAATATTACATTTTTGGAAAAAAATATTACCAGCAATACATTTCTGAAAGTTAAAAATTATTACCAGCAATACCAGTAATACATCTTTGGAAAAATATTACCAGCAACACATTTTTGAAAAATATATATATAGTACCAGAAATACATTTTAAAAAATATTACCAGCAATAGATTTTTTGAAAAAAAATTTACCAGCAATACATTTTTGAAAAAATATTAACAGCAGTACATTTTGAAAATTACCAGGAATGAAAGTTTTGTCGGCATTAAATAACTCATTCAGGTTGATATCCCGTAAAACAAAGACAAACCAAACCAACAGAGCGTCTCCAACATTTGGCAAAGTAACTTAAAATGAAAAAAGTAAATATCAACACCAACAGTATCTTGTGATACAGCGTAAACTGAAATGCCATGTCATCAATAATACGGCGACATAACAGTTAACGAAATAACGCATGCGACTAACATGTCAATTTTTTTTTTTCTTTTTTTAATCAGTGTCACCCAAAGCCATGCAGTACAGCCATTAAAAAACAAGGGGTAACTGGGTGTGCAACAGAAACATTAGTAACGAGTAGATAGGGAAAAGAGCACTCAGGAGGAGAGTAGAATGTGATTGGCATTGCATTTAAACTCTTGCAGATTAAAGTTGGCTGGAAGGTATGGAGCCGGAAGGCAGTTCCACAAGCGAGAGGTGCGAGAAAAGAAACTGTTAGCATAGAAGTTATGGCTTTATGTAGCCAGCTCAACTGTAAGTGGATGCGATTTCGCCACCAATCTAGTATTTCGCTCAAATTCATACAGCGGGGGGGGGGCGATAGCAAAGAGCTCATCCCAATAATTACGTTGAAAGCATTTATAAAAAAAGGTACAGAGGGGCAAACATAAAGCGGTGGGCAAGTTACAGAAGCCGAGTTGCCAGATCAGGACAAATAATATTGCGGACACTTCTTTAGATTTGATCAAGGAGCAAACAAGAATGATTTTGCCCGAAACGCGGGAAAAGCGAACGATCAACAAACACATACCCAAAAGAACGTTGCGAATGAATATTAAAACACGTTAAAGTCATTGTTTAATGGCTTCGACGCTCGCTGAGTGCCAAATTTTATGTCCATGAAGTAGACATGATTTAGAAATTGAAAAATGCTATCTTCACAGATTAT
>CAHIKZ030000892.1:662500-683191 GCA_903632075.3 Acanthosepion pharaonis | reverse complement strand
TATAATTTTTTTGGGTTTTTTAAAAAAATTTCCAAAATTTTGCTATTTTTCCCCCCGGGATATCTTCAGTTCGTAAGAGCAAATATGCATGCTTCAATTGTTGAAACGATTTAACCTCGTGTGTTATTCTGACAGCCACCTCAACAACCATACTTTTGTTTCACCTCATGGAAATAACGGTAGAATAAAACGCATTCATTTTTATTCAATGGGTGTACGAAAACAATTGAAAACTTTAAATTATTCTACTATCTTCATTGTATTTACTTGTTATATGTTTCCCAGTGAAAATGGTATGCATATTATAATGATTAGACACCGAAGTAAATAATAGCTGCTGCCTGATAATAGCTACGGATAATCACTACACATGGCAAAAGGAATATATCATAGTGGCTTAAATTACGGGACTGTTTCGTCGCTATGATTCAACCAGTTTTGGAGAAAACAGACAAATGATACAACAATATCCAAGAACTGTAGTAGTAACTGATATCAAATATTCTCACAGATTTGAAAATTTCACGTATATATTCTAACTGTCTATTTCTGGAGATGTCGTATTATACTTTTAAATTATTCGGACTATTTCATCTGTTGCCATATTTATCCACAAGGTTTCGGCGTTGTGTGCTCCGGGCTTTTTCATTGATTATATTCAAACTGAACCCTTTATTTTGTGGCTTGTTAAATTTTTTATAGATCCACTTGCCATGTCTAATGGATGTCAGTTATCAGTTATCGCCTGTTAATTCCTCAGCAAATTATCCACTGCCTTAATCAGGTACTGAACTCACAATCTTGGGTCTTAACTGGATCTAATAACGTTTTATCTACTGTGCCATGTGTCCTGAGGCTGAACTTTGTGATGAAAATGGCAACGAAGATGAGGACTAAGGTCCGAATAATGAAGAAGCGACAAAATTGTTGCGAATTAAAACAAAAGATCTAATTAATATCCGAAGTTTACTGTATAATGTAATAATGGAAATTGATAGAACACATAAAAGTATAAAACTTAATATGAGACATATTAAAAAAAAACGGGTGAAGCAACCGGTTTCGTTCCCGTTATTCAGGCTTCAACGAGATTTAAAATTAACACAAAAAAAATGCAAAATAAAAAATATAAAAGGAATTGTAAAAAAAAAAATGAAAAGGAACTAGAGACAAATGACAGCGAGTACCAACAAACACTTACGTTGTTTGTTTAATAATTTTTTTTTTACAATTTCCTTTATTGTACATTTTTGTGTTAATTTTAAATCTCCCATTGAAGTTTTCCGAAGAGGGAGCGAAACCGTTGAACCTGTTTTTTTTTTTTTTAATATTTCTCGTAATATTAAATTTTATACTTTTATTTCGATCATATATATATATATATTTTATATTTAAAATATATATATATATTGTAAATTTCATTTATATTCAGAAGTATGTTTCGACATGCAATCTCTGTGTGCGTGTCTCTCTTTTTTTTTTCATATCTATCTAAAATTAAAATACGTATTTAGTATACAACTATAATTGTGTCATGGTGTTTAGTTTGATCCATATATTTACAAATGTAAATCGTTATGTATCAACATATCTCTCATGGCTTAAAACGTACATTCTTAAGCAATCCATACATATTTTGATAACATTAATAATAATTAAAACAACATCCATATTATTTAAAAACATCTCGTTTGGGAAAAACACTTTTTTTTATGTGTATACGCAGATTGAGGGTTTACTTACCCAAGAGACAAAATGTATGCTTTCAAATCACTGAATATCTGAAGTCAACGTAACACATTAGAATGAAGGTGATTCTTAAAATGTTTCATCTACTCGACAATAGACTTTGAAGACAAAGCCATTCCATAACAAATATCTTTTTAAATATACACTGTCTAACATATAAAAATGATATCTACAAAATCCTAAGAATACCGTAATCCCTCTCTATAATACGCCTTTATCCATAATACACACACCTAAAATTGTGTTGTAACTGTGGGAAAATGCTTCTACACACATATTTAATACGCACAACCTTTTTTGATAATCAAATATTATAAATTGTATCAGGTTAATTTCATTACGGCCAGAGTTTCGTTTTTTCATATTTAAAAAATGGTTTTAAACATACAATAATATTATTCTAATTTAGTTTTTGTTAATTCTTATTTTTATTTACGCCAATTTTTTAAATATTTTTTGTTGCTGATCATAATATGCACTCTGATTTTACTTATTTTTTTAAAAATTATTATTACATGGCGAATTACTAAGATTGTGTCTTTATCCAACACTTATTATTTTACATTTCAATTAAACGCATTTAAAATAAAGCGTTATCATCTTAATTAGTCTTCTTTTCTTCTTGTCTGTCCAACAGTGTTTTACTTTCTCATATTCTCTAACAGACTGTAACCATGTACTTTATAGTGGATTTTTGCCTAATTGTGAAATAAACATTTCTTTTCTTTTATATAAATAATTATTAAACATAAAATACTTGCATATGCTTTAATAACGTTAGTCAGTAGAGGAAATGTGTCTGATAAGAAAAGTTTTTCTTTTTATTCCTTATTCGCCCTCATTCACATATATATATATATATATATATATATATATATATATATATATATATATATATATATATATATATATATGTGTGTGTGTCATATGTATGTATGTATGTATTATCATGAAAATACTTGGTGAGGAAATACACCAAAGTTGGTTACAATCGAATAGATTAATTTCTTATGCATGGTCAACCACTAAGAATAAGATGTCTTAATTTCCTGCTCGTACATTAAAAATACATAGATGAATTACAAACATTAACACAATAATTGATAATTATAAATTTCTTCTAGGAATATAGCTCGTATAAATAAAAAAATTAATGTATTTCACCAATGGCCCGCGTGAAAATAAAGACCTCTTTCCTGCTAAAATACTCGTTATCATAATTAAAATTGTAGACATTGTGAATCTATGACATTAACCATTCAACAATTTTTTTTTTTTTGGGTTGCTTTCTGTGTTGAGATTCAATTTATGTCACCAAATCATTGCCTTTTTTAGTACTTATTTCATTTTTTTGTAAATATCCTGTAATGATCTGATTCTTGTGAGTAATGGAGATGGCCTTTTTTATGCATTAATTTACAAAAAACTGACGCTGCGCATGAACCTTTACTATATTTTCAGATATGAATTCTATTATTTTTCTTCCTAAAAGATTCTCATAAACTTTTCGTCACCAATTGTAAATCGACATGCTTATTGGCATTTTGTACTTACGGTAATAATTTGCAGAAACTGATCGTCTGAGGGCCTAAAAATCCACAAGCATGTATTGGAAAAAATGAAAAAAATATTTTTGGTTCATGCTGCGTGTTCTAGTGTTTTGTTTCCGGGAATTATAAACGTCATGCTTCATCACCGGTAATAATGTCCAAATTCTCTGAAGGATTCAAAATCGAGAATGATACTTGAAACTGGCATTATTTTTTTTATCATCAATCAAAATACGAGGAAACATCGTTGAGAAAACTTTCTAATTCAGGAATCCCATGTGAATATGTCACACACTTTAGCTTTGCTTACAGTTAATCTGATATCAATTTCAAACTTAAAAGTCAGTATGAGTGCAGAAATTTCGCACGTTTTTCTTTTTGTTGTCATCTTTGTTCTTCTCTGCATCATCTCACTCTCCCCCTGGGACGAATGTGCTATAATGTCTTGCAAAATCTACACAATATTTTCACCATAAACAATTTGAATAGGGGTGATATCTCTCAAACAACTTTTTCCTTCTTTAGACAAAACATTATCTTCAAAATCTGCTGCAGATCACCTTTTACTCAAATTCTATAAACACTACAAAATGAACATAAACAACGGCCTCTAATGCTCGGCAAAACGAAAGATTCCTCTGATTTGTGTCCCTAGAATGCGGAAGTAGATAGATGTTCTAATGAGTTCATTTTTAACAAAATAGATGTATGATTCATCACACCAGTAAAAACCTGGGGTATTCTGCCAAATAAATTGATAAGCCTCTTAATTTGATAATTTCCATTTTCAAAGTTATTCCTGTTTGGACTCGAAAAGGAAATCCTACAAAATTTGAAAATCTGAAAACTTACCAATGAAAAATAACATTATTTGGACTAAGAACTTATTAGCACCTACTAATGACATACTGACCATTAGAATTTCGGAACCTTTTGTAAGCGTAACATCTACATCAAATCCATGACAAAATTATTTAACAGAAAAGTAACTGGCAAACATAAAACTGGTTTATGAATTTGAACAATTGTATCAAATGAAATACATTCGTCAAACATCGATACATATTTAAATAAAACAAAAAATATGTGAGATTAAGCGTGATCTCTTGCAAGACAATACGCGTCATGCATTTGTTGATTCATCACAAAAGATGTAAACATAATTTGGATTTACGAATGTGTTTCTGAGAAGGAGAAATTATTTTTATGCAGACCATAATATATTGAAAGTGCACTAATATCAGAATTCATTAAAATGCATTTATGTCCTGTTCATAAAAGATATATATCTTCCTAAAAAAATCGATTAAAATGTGGTATAATTAAAACAAATAATGATATACCTAAAATCGATAAAGTTCTATGTGACATATTTTTACATATAATATTTTTGCGTGCAATAAAAAATATTTGTCTAAAATTTGTCTAAAATAGCCACTTCTCGGAACGAAACAAGTCATTATAATTTTACTCCTGACATTATTACGCATACATAAATACATACATACATACATGTATATATATATATATATATATATATATATATATATATATATATATATATATATATATATATGTATCTGATAAAATTATAAATTTATACATATATATATATATATATATATATATTATTTATTGTTTTATATATATATATAATATATATATATATATATATATAAAGAAAAGAACAGTAAGATATATAATCCGCTGTTCTTATAGATATTTTATTTTACAAAATAGTTGCTCAATGTAAATTTATAGAGACATTAATATTATAAATTAATTCATTTGAAAATATTTTTCGCTACACAGTTCTAACCATGTTTCAAAAATGGAATCTAAAAGCCCCGAATTTTATTTTGTAATTAAATTAAAGATATTAGTTCCATTTCATTCTCAAGGAATTTGGATTATGTAAATTTACAGAGCATGAGGATGAAATGGAACTAATGTCTTTAAATTAATTACAAAAATTAAATGGTTATAACTGTAGCGGAAAAAAAAATATTTTAAATCGATTAATTTACTGCCATAATTCCCAATCGCTTTAAGACTAGTATTCGTCGAAACAATGACAATTGTGCAGGATGTTTTCACTTTGTTTTTAAATCATTATATATATATATATATATATGTGTGTGTGTGTGTGTAAACCAGTGCCTGTTGATTAGTAACATACAAGACAATTAATGTTATGTGCAATGTAAAAAATGAGGACATTATAAAATCTATATTTTATGAAATCAATGTTTAAAATATGTTCCACAAAACGAACAATTAAATCTCATTAGTCTCTACTCCGTTTGTTTGAATTACATTAGAAGTTACTGACGTTTTCATGAACAACTCTCATAATATTTTATCAATGTAAGTTAATATATAATTATTTTCTTTGTGAAGTTACGTCGGGTGTAAATACCATAAAATAAGATTATTTTTCTTGAAAAATGTAAAATTAATTTTAGGCAAGTAAAATAGTTTGTATATTCTTTTCATGTTTAATATCATTTTTGCCATTCAGAATTAACTTGGATGACAATAAATATGTGATTTCTAGCAGGAAAAAAAAACCTTTCAGATTCTAAACTCAAAATATAATTTAGCTACTATAAAATATTGGATTAACTAATGTATTTTTACTATTGCTATTTAATTCCTTATCATTTAAATATTGTTATAGCACATATACAACATTACTAATACTCACCTCACTTCAGAATATTTCTTATAGCACATATATATCTTATATGGTCCTACTAATAAATAAAAACAAATAAACTGTTACCTAGTAGCTTATTTCCTAGATGATACATTGATTTGCAGACTATTTTAAAATATATTATAATTATTAAACACACACGTATATATGCATCTCTCTTTTCTCTCTACGAAACCACACACACACACACACACACACACACACACACACACATTCAGATTTATATATATATATATATATATTAGCGTTTATATATGTTTTAAATCTTATCAATTCATTCGATAGAAAGAAAAATGAAACTGTCTGAAATAAATGAATGAATGTGAACAAGTACAAGGTGAATGCTAGAAATGAAATGAAATGAACAGCAGAAGATATGTTGATATATAGATGTAAAAATAGAAGATAGTGCTGAAACTGAGATGACGTATCAAATTTATTATATTGCCTTATATATATATATATATGTATATATATATATATATATATATAAATATTAATTTAGCATGGTATATATGTTTAAATATACATCACATTCATATTCATTATTAGAAGTGTGATATTAAAGTATAGATAGATAAGTATAGATCGATATGATAATGTAAATAGGTAGATATGAATATAAAGATATGTTGATATATAGATATTAAAATAGATAAATTGAAATTGCAGTTAGATAGTAAATGAATATATATATATATATATATATATATATATATATATATATATATAGAGAGAGAGAGAGAGAGATAAAGAAATTTAGAGATATAACAAATGAAAGTGAGACATGATATCGAAGATACATAGAAATGAGAAGGATGTTTAATAGAATGAGCAAATTAGCTTCTTGCGTGATTTTGCTTGATAGAAAAGTGTTATCCAATTCCACTTTTTCATTATCTTTTGCTTCCATGACATATTATAATTAGTTTCATCATAAACCGCGAAAGTGTTATTTGCTTTCGACGACGGCATAAACATAAATGTAAAACGACAATATTGAATACCATACTGTAAAACGTACTGATTAATTTGGAAGCTTTCATCACCAGTTACATTTCCGTATTCACTTAACTCGAAAATTGGTTGATTTATTTCAGAGAAATGAAACAATTTGAAATAGCTTCCCTCTTTGCTACCCCAACTCTATGCGCAGTACTCGAATGGAAGCTCGTTCTGATATGTTTACTGAAAAAATTGCTATTTACAAGCGTATTTTCTATGATAATTATTTGTTTTCGCACTTTTCACTTGTGGAAATCTTGGCGTCTTGCTTTTATGTCAACTACAACATTCAACAATTTAAATGACCCGTTAGTCGTCAACTTCCCTCTCATTTAATCTTGGACATTAATTATCTTCTCTCTTCTCAGTGTTTTGTCCATTTCTCTCACTCTTTGTGTCACCTTATCTTCTTAGTTGCCTCATTGCTTTTCTTTGCAACAATTAACAAAAGGAAATTAATATTGTTAAGTATCTTCGAATTGATTTTTATTCACTTTATCTTAATTAGAAAATCGACTGGAATTCAAATCCTCAATCAAGCCATCCATTACTCCAGCATGACTCCTCGAATCCATTACATTCGTGCCTAATACCCTTGGGAAGGCGTGAATCCTCTTTCTTCTCCCCAGCTATGGGTAAAGGGACAGACTGGGTTCTATAGCCTGGTCTGGGAGAAAGAAAACACTGAATTAAAACCTGTGGGGTCGTTTGAGATTGGCACGTGGTGCACCAGGTCTCTGTAATCAAGCCACTTCAAAGTGGATGGTCCTGTACAAACCTTCTGCTATAATCAAATCTCATGTGCTATACATGGGTTGGTTCCAAATTCCCATGAAACTCCAATATTTGAGCCGGCTCAACCCAGCTCGGGTGAATGCCGTTACAAGAACAAGCGAGAGAAGAATTAGAAAATCACAGATACGATCAACATATTTATAAAGTGCCTTTCTTACTCATTCTGTTTTATTGCTGATTTATACATGCCATAAGAATTTGAATCTACAATAAATGGTTATGTAACAGAGATTAATCTAGATTTCAGAAGGTGTGTCAAGTTAATCCTTTGACCGCATGAACAGCTGTATAATCCATCTGTTAGAATATATAAGCAAAGGGTTTAGTGTGTAAATGAACGCTTCCCTTTGCCCTGTTCTGCATATCTTAGAGGTCTTAAGAATATATTCACTATTCATCTGGTAACGTAAGAGAAAATCATTATTTCATCTTGAAATAAATGTTCACAATCCAATTTCTGTTTAATAGAGGATGTAATAAAATATTAAACAGTTGTGAATGCATGAGCAGATTGCAATTATTGTACGATATTGGCCGGCAAAAGGATACACCTGGGCTGTTGATTTGATGAAGGAAAAGAAAGAAAGAAAGAAAGAAATAATTGGAATACTGCCTTAGATAAAGCAGTGCCGAGAAGACACGTTAAAGAAAAACAGAAAGTGAGGCGGAATGTGAAACAGATATATATGTGAGAACTGGAGATAAATAAATAAAAAAAAAACAAAGCAAAAAAGAAGAAAGAAAGAAAGAAAGACAAATGAGCAGAAAGAAAGAAAGAAAGAAAGAATGAAAGAAAGAAAGAAAGACAAATGAGCAGAAAGAAAGAAAGAAAGAAAGAAAGAAAGAAAGAAAGAAAGAAAGACAAATGAGCAGAAAGAAAGAAAGAAAGAAAGAAAGAAAGAAAGACAAATGAGCAGAAAGAAAGAGCAGAAACAAAGAAAGAAAAAAGAAAAGAAAATGAAAAAGAAAGAAAGAAAAGAATAAAGAAAAACATTAAAAAGAAAAATCAAAGGAAAAAAAAGAAAAGACAAATGAGCAGAAAGAAAGAAAGAAAGAAAGAAAGAAAGAAAGAAAGAAAGAAAGAAAATGGAATAAACAAAAGAAAAAAGAAAGAAAAGAAACAAATCTCTAACTGTGAATAAATAATAACATTAAAGAGCATCAGGGAAAATACGGCGAGGTGCATTCAAATACAAAGAAAGAAAGAAAGAAAGAAAGAAAGAAAGAAAGAAAGAAAGAATCAAACAAACAAAGACAAAGAGAAATATGTTAGAGAACACGACAGAAAGAAAGAAAAAAGAATGTAAAAAAAAAAGAATGTATAAAATAAAAAGGCAGGAGAAAGAAAAATGCACAAGGGAGGAGAAAGAAAGAAAGAAAGAAAGAAAGAAAGAAAGAAAGAAAGAAAGAAAGAAAGGTGACAGTGATTAGAAAATTAATGAAAAGGCTGAAAGAAATTTTGGAAATGGGAAAAATAAAGATTGAAAAGATGAAAGAACAAAAGAAAATAAAAAAAAGGATGCAAATATATTGAGAAAGAAAGTATCGTGAAAGAAAGAAATCGGTTTAACTGCAGGAAAGAGCAACAAAAAAACAAAACAAAAAAAAAAAACAAAAAAAAAAAAACGGCAAATGAAAAACGAAAATTAAGAAAACAACGGAAAAATTAATAACAGAGAAAAGATGCTGGGAAATTATAAACTTCAGAGATGAACTGAAACGAAAATTAAAATGTGAAATACGACACATTGCGATATGAAGAAAAGGCGAGTAGGCGAGGAAATATCTTGTACAAAGGTACTACAACCTTAATCATGGCTAACAATTAGCACTAAACTATTAGATCACTTCAGTAATATAGGGTGTTCGGAAAGTCACTATTAGTTTTATTAGCTGACATGATTCAATATAGAATACAGGGGAGACTATGAATGAAAATTATAAACAATGTCGAAAATTACGCCCAGTAGCATCAATACAGGCTTGGATTCATCTTATAGTTTCTGAACACCGCTATTAGTTGCTCGCTTGAAATAGACCTAAATTAACACTGTTATCACTGCTTTCAAGTCACCCAGCCTGGATAGACGGTTTCGATACACTATAAAATTTAATTCTTCCCAGATGTTGCTGGTGGATTTAGATCTGGCGAATGTGAGGGATACGCATCTTTAGAAATAATGCGGTTTGCAAAAATGTTCTCCCAAGATTGTATACATCTATGAGATGAGTGGGGTGTAGCACCGTTCTGTTGAAAGCAAGAGTAATTTCCTCACATGTCATCTGATCGATGAAGGTGGGAAAAATTTCCGAATAATAGAGCTCACTTCTCTATTGGGTTCATAAAAAAATAGGGCTACACATTCGACGTCTTGAAATCGCACCCTAAACTCCAATATTGAGACCATGTAGAGATACTTCATATAAATTCTGAGGATTATATTACGACGGCAATTGCAAATTAAAGTAACCCGAATAATGGTACCAGCGTACATTGGTAAAAAAAAATGTCGCAACAAACACATAAGTTATATAATCTTCGATAAATTCGTTAAATTATCTGCAATAGAACAGTCGCTTTTTATGATCTATTGCTTGCCGTTTTTTAACGCCATTATTTTGTATGAGAAGAGTAATTTTTTGTCTGAATAGTTTCAAGACGAATAACGTCATGCTGTGCTAAATTTGTTAAAGATTTTCTTGGACATTGCTGAATTCTCAGAAATATCAAACAATATCCTTCAATAGCTTTGATGACCTTCCTCTACGTTTGGCATTATACACTGATCCTGCTTCCAAAAAATTACCAATATGTTTAGATCTACAGTTAAGAAATACGGTTTACTGTGTTGAGCGAGTCTCTTTTTCTCTCCGGAATCTATTTAGCTTATCTATACGTCTGCCATTCGTACATTCTTAGAATATTGCTGCTATGTATGGTCCGGTGTCTTTGCTAATTTTCTGGAGGTTCTTGATATGATCCAAAGAAGAATCAGCAATATTATTGGTCCTGATGTGATAAATCGGTCTTAGATTCTTGTCCACCGTCATAAGTTTATCTTTCCGCGTCTTTTTTTATAAATACTTTCATGGTAATTGTTTCGGTGTGATCTTCGATATGGTACCTAGACTGTAAATTTGCGCGCAATACAAGACTAGCGGCAAGATCTCATCAATTTATAGTTGAGTTAGTAAATGTGCCATAACACACACACACACACACACACACACACACACACACACATATATATATATATATATATATATAAATGATAAATTTTTTGGCTTCCATCTTGGTGAATCTGTATATATATTTATTAGTATGCGTGTACGATTGCTTTTATATGCCTTTAATTTCATGTATGCAGTTTCACTATTTCTTTGTGTCGTTGTTTTGCGTGTATATATATCTAAATATATTTACTTGTCTAATATATTATGATGTGAATCTATCTGTCTTTTCATTTGTAAATCTTCTTCCTCTGTCCATCACTGAATTCAGATACCTTGAATACTATCTAAATGGTCACGATGTTTGAATTTCCTTAGATATGCATGTATCTCCGTTACATATATATATATAAGGTTCCATGTAATAAATTATTTGACCACAGCCTTTTAAAAGGGCTCTGGTTAATCAGACTTTTACTTCAAAATGATGAAAAAAAAAAAAAAAAAAAAAATATTTCAACCTTTGGACAAAAATGATACGTCCCCTTTAAAAAGGCTGTGGTCAAATAATTTATTACATGCAACCTAAATGGTCTGTTTTTAAATTAAATATATATATATATATATATATATATATATATATATATATATATTTAAATTTAAATCGTCTGTGTGTACACACATATATGTGTGTGTGTGTGTGTGTATGTATTGTCGTAATAACATTATACAAAATTATGTATATATATATATATATTTAAATCAGTGTGTCCATTTCAACCTCTGAAATAAAGTCTGATGATCCAGAGCCCTTTTAAAAAGGGCTGTGGTCAAATAATTCATTACATGGAACCTTAAAGTGGTCTGTTTTTATTCAAATATATATATATATATATATATATATATATATATATATATATATATATATATATATCAGTGTGTGTGTGTGTGTGTATATATATATATATATTTAAATCTGCGTCTGTGTGTACATATATATATATATATATGTGTGTATATTGTTTCGTATATAAAATTACAAAATTATGTACATATATATATTTAAATCAGTTGTGCATATATATATATATATATATATATATATATATATATGCATATATTCATGTGTGTGTGGAGAGAGACAGACAGAGAGAGAGAGAGGGGGGATCACCAAACCGCAATAACGTTCAAAGAAATAAAAATAAAAATGTTTTAAGAAAAACCAAGTGAAATAGAAAAACGCGTAAGAAAAAAAAAACTCAAGAAAATTAAAACAAAATGAAAAAAATAAAAAAATTGAAAACAACAGATGATTAGGAACCAAAAAAAAATAAATAAATGAAAGTTATTAATGATAAATGTCTTGTGACAATGCGACAGACGCCCAGATCTAAAATAGAATATCACAAAGGCAAGATCTCCTCGCCGAGAAAATTAAATATATTGCAAATTATTTTCTGCAAACCATTTATCAGCAATGATTAGGAAATTAGGTCTCAACGAGATCTGCGCTAACAGCTGCGTTTGGTTTGTTTGTTGTATTAATTTTCACCGAATACAGTACTCGAGAGCCCCTCAAGTAGACAGCGAAGGAATATGGCTTAAATTGAGAAGTAAAAACTGCAGGTTATGAGGATATGTAGAATAGATAATAGTTGATTCTTGTCTTGAAATATTTAGGTCATCGTGATCCACTCGAGGTTTTGTTTCACATGATAGTGGTTTTATGGAATCAGCTGTTTGATTGAATTTTGATTTGATTTGTATGTTTGACGGTATATCATATCCTTAGGGGTCATTTCATGTCGAAATTTAATTTTGCTGTAGATTTGAAGTAATAGAAATCGTATACACGTTATTCCCATTTCACAATTGTATACATGGTCGCCGCTTCTCAACTTTTATGCATGTATATGTTTGTTCGGACATAATAAAGGTGGTAATATATTTCTTTTATGCTGTAGTATGCTTAAGTTATATTTTGGAATAGATTTTGATTTTTGATAAAAGTTTAGCATAATATATGGAATAATGTCTTTCATATTGGTAGCTTGGTTAATTTGTTTAGCAGCATCTAACACTCTTTGGCGAATCTAATTATATGGAACACAATTTCATGCTTTCAACTACAGATAATTTGTACATAAATTTATACTTTCAATATAAATGTATGTTTTATTTAAATAAATATTTTATAGACAGTGAAATGTATCTGTTGGTAAATCTACTACAAAAATGTACTGTTGATTTTTGTTGGAAGGTTTACGATTTGCCCATAGGTGGGAAACTTACTCATGGACATGATGGACCTGGGAAACACCGATAAAGAGGTAGTTCCACGGTCCTCAAAATATCCTGATGAGAGGCTTTCCTGGTAGATGTGGTTCACATTCAAACTCGGTACTACGGTTTGATGGAAACTTCCTTCTGATAAATGGAATAAGAAGAAAATACGTGGACGTCGCATGTCGGCTTTCTGTGTGTAAACGTCTGCGATAGAAGAAATGTAGATCAGCTAAACATTTTATATTGAATTAACAATCGATTAACGATTGTTCAGCAGTTTGTCGTTTGAGGGAAAAGGCTGGGAAATAATCAATCACACACAAGGCCGCAAAAACGAGACAAAACTGTATTAGGAACATCTAGCTTAAATAGGGTAGCAATAACCAAGTATAAGGCAATGTCTACACATACACGTACAGGCACACAGACACACACACACACACACACACACACACACACACACACACACACGCGCGCGCGCGCGCGTGTCAGAGGTAGGGCGTACATAAATATGAAAGTAGACAACGAGGCCAAAACCATGTGGATACTGTTTGATACCTAGTGGCATACAAATTTCATAGCTTTAATTTCTTTGCCCGAAGATTGTGTTTAATCATGAAACAATATTCTTGTTCACGTATGAAACAGATATTCACCGCTTGTTGCTGACCTAAGTGTTCACTTTTACAAAAACACACATGCGTGGCTGTGTGTATACATATATATATATATATATATATTATTTATTTAAAAATATGATTCCAAATCATATATTTTAAATAAAAATTTTTTAAATAAATAATTAAATAAATATATTATATTTATATATATACTATTTTAAAAATAATAACTAAAATACTAAACATTGGATTATTTACAAATTCCTTCCTAAAATTTTTTTATAATATAATATTTTATATATATATATAATATATATATATATAAATATATAAATTAAAGACATATTTTTATGTTTAACTTTTTTTTATAGATACAAGTATTTAATTTTTATGATAAACAGTATTAAAATTTACTAAAGGGACATTGGACCTTGTCTTACCTAACCGCTCAACGTTCCTTGACTATTTTCGAATCCTACTATAAGAACTAAAATTTTCTATGAAAATATATATATATATATATTATTTAATATTTTAACATAAAAAATATTTGCTCTTTTATAAATAAATTATCGGATATTTCTTAATATATATATATATATAATGTACTTTTTTATGTTTAATTCTTTTTTATAGATACAAGTATTTAAATAAATGTCTGTTTATAATAAACAGTATTAAATAACATTTACCGGCCTGAATGTCGAGAAATTTTTTTCATAAAATATTCGTCCCTTTGACAGATTCGAACCTGCATCCTATACGGAACCGTCATTTACGCTTTTTTCGGCTCTCGTTTTTGAAACATGAGAACTCTTATGTATCAGAAGGAATCATATTTTAATATTATAATATATAAATATATATATATTATATATATATATATATATATATATATATATATATATATATATATATATATATATATATATATATATATAATTATTTATTTAAAAATATGATTCCAAATCATAAATTTTAAATAAAAGTATTTTTAAAAAATAATTAAATAAATTTTAATTTATGTAGTATCGAAACCAAACATTGATTATTTTCTTAGTTCCTTCCTATTTTCTATATATTTTCAATATATATATATAAAATATAAAATATATATATATATATATATATATATATATATATATTAAAGACATTATTTTTATGTTTAACGTTGTTATTTTATAGATACAAGTATTTAAGCAAATGCTCTGTTTATGATAAACAGTCAAAAATAACACCGGCCTGAATAAGGTTCGACCTCTACCGATTGGTTCTTTGTAGCTCAAGCGGTAAGGCACGTCAGCGTTCTGCAAAACAATCAAACGCAATATGCAATAAATAAATTGGACCTCCCTTAATATATATATATATATATATATGTATTAAAGACTTTTTTATATTTAACCTTTTTTATAGATACAAGTATTTAAATAAATGCTCTCTCTTTACTCCCTCCCTCCCCTCCCTGCTCTCTACGGAACTCCCCTTTTTCGCTCTCTCTTTTTGAAACATGAGAACTCTTATGTATCCCATATTTTTAAACAAAAATATTATAATATATATATATATATATATATATATATATATATATATATATATTATATATATATATATATATATATCAAACAGTTATTTGTCAAAAATAATGATTTTAAGTAGATACCCATATACTTAAAAAGATAAAACGCTGACTGTTGGTTTGATTCTCGCCAGGTAATTTTTCTCCAAACAATCAAACGCAATACTATCCCTCTCTCCCTCTCTCTCACCCTCCTGCTGGCTCCCTCTCTATTCATATATATATATATATTAAATCAATTTTGACACGTTAGTTTGATGGATACCCATAAAAGAAGCTATTAAACAGTTTTTGAACACAATAAATATTAAAAACCAGACAAGATTTCCATAAAACAAACGTTTAAATCATTTTTCAATAAATATATATATTTAAAATATATATATATATATATATATATATATATATATATATATATATATATGGACACATAAAAACACAGACAAACATATATTTCTGTGAGTGTGTTTTTGTGTTTGTTTCTGTGCGTGAGTGTTTGTATTCAGCATAATTTGTGTAGCAAATATTCTTTAAAACAAATATGATAAAAACTACAAACCTTCCCCAACAATTAATTTTAATGATCGGCATTTCAAAATTAATAAATATATAAATCCACATTTTATATATTATATTCATCTTAAATAGTGTGTGTTTAGTTATATAAATGTATATATATATATATATATATATATATATATATATATATATATATATATATATATATATATATATATATATATATATATTTATATATATATATATTTAAATTTATATATTTATATATATATATATATATATATATATATATATATATATATATATATATATATTATATATATATATATATATATATATATATATATATATATATATATATATATATATATATATATATATATGTGTGGGGGATTGCGATGTGTGTGTATATGCGTTCATGCGCGTGTGTTTTTAAAGTATTACACCAGAAAGATTGATTAAAATCATTTTGTATTGTATATATTTTTACATGGCACTCGATTGGGGAACATCTCATCAGATAAAGCTGAAACTGTCGGCAGCAGCAGAAATCTGATTCTGTAGTAGAATTCATAGAATTCTCTTGACGGTGTGAGTAATCTACGAGGAAGTCTTAAATCACCAGGTAACAAAAGCAACGCTTATAGCATGAATGGTAAATAGACAGGAAAATATTCTTGGACTCCTAATGAGAAATGAGTACGTATAATATTTGAACCTCTTAAGGTATATGAAGTTCAAGAGATAAGGGAACGCAATTATATGAAGTGTTTGCAAGTATGCAAGACAGAATGAGTTTCAAGGGGGGGTGGCATTGTAAGACACGTTGCTAAATGATTCCAGGGATAGAAAGATGTAATATGCCATGATTACCCACCTCTTGAAGACATATGGCATATAGAATTAAAAGTATTAAAATGCATAAAATGATTGGATTCAGAAATAGTGAAAAGCAGAATTTTCATCAGCATCACTCTCATACAGAAACTACATTTATTGTATATTAAAGTTTTTTACAATAATTTTTACCGTTTTTCAGTTGTAATAAATTCTACATATAAATCAAAATGTTGGACAATTTATCCTTAGATGATTTTTTCAAGTCTTGTCGACACTCTGTCAGTATCTATAAATAATGTTGTTATGATTGTAAACATGATTTAAACTCTGTCAATAGTAGGAAAGATACAAATCAAATTTAGTTTAAATACGAACATACGCACATTGGCAGTTGATCTCTCCTTCTTACCGCTAACATCTCATTGGGGGAAATAGGCTAGTTGCAATCAATGTCAGGAAAATCAATCTAGTTTCATTCTATCATCGAAGATCGGACCCTGAGCAATCACTTTGAATGGATGTTCTCTCATTGAGGCGCCGAAATTTGAGCACCAATTCGTATTAAAACTCAACTCAGACCGGAAGTAGAATTCTTACATACGTACGATTCCTCACAGACGTTGCTAGAAAAGTAACTGACTCCTGATATCCTCTACCTTGGCCAGATCAAACCAAGAGTGGAGTACAATTGTAAATGTTATAGCGAACTAAACTCATTCCCTTCATATTTTCATTCATGAGATGTATGTTCCACTGGAAGAGCTTCTTACCAAGAACCGCTGTTTTGTCGAATTGACTCCCAAGAGGAATGCTTCTGCGATCGCGACCATCTTCACCTGTTCATGTCTAGGGTTAATCGTTATCTTCCGCACATATGAGCCACTTACTTTGTAACCATCTACCTCGAGTGATATTCTTGCCTTGTACACGCTGAAGATCATTGTAAAAACGAAAAAGACACAGACACACGCAAAATGGCACATGCACAAACACAGGCACAGATACAGGGTGGAGCAGAAAGGGCGGACGTTTTTGAAAAATACACATCATTAATCATTTGAAAATGATTGACACTACTGTTTGTTTTAAATTAGCATTTGACAAATCTAGTGTGGAAAATAACATCCCTATGTGGTATCGGTTTTCATTAACGAATTGCTGAAATTGTTCTTGGAAGTTGGCCTCCATACTTTCCATGATTGCTCTGTCTATTGGGCGAGCTGCACGCGAATATCTTCCTTCAAATCGTCTAATGTACGGGGATTATGTTCATAAATACGTGATTTGATGTTTTTTCTCACAAGAAATAATCAAACATGTACAAAGCAGGAGACCGAGGTAGGCAAGGAGTGCCAGCAGACCTGTTAAATGAGGCTATCACCGAATCGATAGCGAAGAATGTCCATTGATAGCCTGGCTGTGTGGGCCGTCGCTCCATGCTTCTGAAGACACTCTCGTCGGATAGGAAGACGTTTTCATCGTAATTCAGGCACAAAGTTTTCTATGAGTTCACAGGAACAGTATTTCCATTATAAACTTCAGAAAAGTAAGAACCAATGACGGACGTTTTATCCCACAGTACACCAAACCCTCCCTTTGTGCTGTGCTTTGGATTTCCTGTAGTTCTCTTGGATTTTCAAGAGCCCAATAACGACAATTCTATTGATTCCCCTGCCACTGAGATGAAAATGTGCTTCCTCCCTCATTAAAAAAATGCGGCTATCATTTGGTTAAAGAAACTGCTTCCATGAGCAATTGCCGGGGTGGAAATGCAAGGTGGAAATGCAGGGTGGAAATGCAAAATAAGTTATACCGAACGATTGCAGATTTCAAGTTCAGTAGCATGCCTTCGAGTAGAAAGATTCAGACTGCACAGCAAAGTTTGTTTGACCGTACGTACTGCTGGTATCCATTTTTGTACCGTCTGGTATCCATTATTGTACCTCGTATAGTGTAGAAGATGCATGAACCCAAAGTAAGATTGTGTTACGAGTGGGAACAGCCTGATTTGGATGAAAATTCAATAGGCGACGTAAAATCAAGCTGAACTACACTAACGGACTCATTATTCTTCGCGAAAGTGTCATAGGCGAACACGCAATGATATAACCTCCCTAACGAAACAGAAAAAAATGTTAAGACGACGCCGACCGATGGTACCTACAGGATATATATCGCTCCCCTCTGGGGCTGAGTGATTTTATTTGTCTCCACACTGTACACAAGCACACACACACACACACACACATATATATATATATATATATATATATATATATATATATATATATATATATATATAGATCGAGAGAGAGATTTAGAAAATTCATAGAAAAATATCATATATAGATATATATATATATATATATATATATATATATATATATATATATATATATATATATTAAGTGTTTAAAACACTGTCCTTTCGGCTACCAGATTAGACTATTTCTTTCTAGAGTAACTAATAACGACACTGAACATAGACACAAATGCGTCTTCTACAAAATCCAAATGAATATCAACTACAATCAAGAAGAAATATCATGAAGAAATACACAGTACTAATCGACCTGAACAAGAAAATTAAATTGATTGTATATTACATAAAAATTAAGATAGCTAATATTATCATAAACTTTGACACATCTCCAAAGAACAAACATTATTTATGAGTCCAATTGTCTTTTAAGGAAAAGTGCTGCTGGTCAAACAAAACTGGTCACACTAGTACATGACTATCTAGACGACATGTTAAACCTACTAGACCATAGCTTCATTAGGACTCATTTAAACATACACAAAAAACATAATAAACATCATAGTAGAAATTACAAGCCTATTCAAATGCAAAAAAAAGTTCAAATCACATTCAAATGCCAAAAGATTATTAAAAATAATTGAAAACTTAATAATAAAAATGGAAAAACCAGCACGGAATAACATTAAGTATGAAGTCGGCCTCAATGTGCAGACCGTTTTCGGAAAATAATTCATCACTGTAATTTCAGGCACATACATACAAAACAATATATTTAGTTAATAATATCAAAATAAAAATGGGCTTTTAGAGTTGATATAAGAATAGACGAAGACCCTCGAATATGCAGAACTTTTCGACATTATCCATACATCTGTGGCCAGAAAATAAAACCCTTTATACAAAAGCACATGAAAAAATTAAATAAAAACAATGGTAATACCCTGTCAGTCGTCTTTAACAAATGATCTATGAAAGAAAATTATTGCTGTTTATATATAATATATATATATATATATATATATATATATATATATATATATATATATATATATATATATATATACACACATACATATATATATATATATATATATATATATATATATATATATATATATATATATATATATATATATATATATATATTTGTGTATTTCTGGAGATAGCTGCTCAAGTATGGTAACGGTGTGTCTGTATTTATAGACAGTGTGCAGATAACTCTCACACTGCATGCTGACTGTCAGTCTCCTCTCGCATCAATAGATATTCATGCATAACGCTACACATGTATATTATTCTGTGTAAGATCGCTGTATACATAATTGATCCGACAAGTTTGAAGAAGGTGAAAACTTGCTGCGAATGTAAGTCATTTATATCACGCTCATTCCCAATAAATGTCGTTTAAGAGCCCGTGCATTTGTAGTTTTAGTTACAATTAATTCAATAATATTTAGTGGAGACCGTGTTGAAAATATATCACCAAGAAAGCCTTCACTCCCCTGAAAAAGCTGTTGTTGCATTTTATCTGATTTTCATAAATAGGAAAACCCTAGTAATTTCAGACGACTCTCTATCTATCTATCTATCTATCT
>CAHIKZ030000892.1:615000-655000 GCA_903632075.3 Acanthosepion pharaonis | reverse complement strand
CTTTCAGTTTGGATTCATTGGATTAAAAATTATCATAATTCATACAATTTATATTCGGGCTATTATCCACATCTTTGATGTTAATATCAGTGTGGCGACATGACGTAAAAATTACTAATTTATCTACGCCACACAGTATACCATAACATGTAAATATTTGATATTCTTTGTGTAAGATTCTTGATCTAGAAGGAATTTTTCTTGTGATTCTAGTTTTGTTCATTTTCCCGGTTAGCTTTCGTGAATGGATGGAGGGGCAGGGTATGGGAGAGATGGAATAATGGCAAACATATTAAGAGTTACAAGGAACAGGAAGCTGTAGGGATACATGATCAGCTAGATAGTAAAAGAGCACGACACACAGAAGAAGAATATTCTAATCAGATATAACATTTTCAAATTCCAAAAAAAACTTGCAAAATTCATATTCATTTACATATTATTTTATTTCAGTCATATAACGCAGATAAATCGGTACAAAGTAATTGATAATAAAACCAACTTTTTCATAAAACAATTTAATATATGTCAATGAAACTTTATACACAGCTAAGTACATATATAAAGCATCGGCGGCTACGACTTTCTCCAGTCGGGACAGAAATCTGAAGCATTCCTTGACGACAGCGTCTCTGTCCATGTTGGTCATGACATCTTCAAGAGTTTGCTTTGTTTTGCAAGGTCTGCTATTCATCATTCTCCCCAAGACACACCCCCGAAAAAATAGTCGAAATGATTACAGTCTAGCGAAGAGACTGGCAACCAACCAGTGCTACAGCGAGTAAATGGCGCCTCTTGAGCACATAAGATTTATCGTTCAAGGGTGATTTGGTGATTTTCCTCATGTTTTTCCTGGGTTTATCTTGTCAGACACAGAAACGTTTTTCTTATATGTCTTGTGTTCTGGTCTGAATTTGCCCTTGTTAGTGTTAGAGTATTTAAATCATTCTATGATTCCCTTGGCTTTGTGGTCGGCGCGAATTCTCTCCATCACAGTAGCTCGATGATCGTATTCTGAAAACATATCGATTGCTAAGCACCTCGTGAGTCCATGGCCAGACAGTTACTCTGGTATATTAATTTTTAATAACGCTCTCGATAACTCACTACGCTGTGACGTCACTAGGTAAAAATTTCTGATCTATCTGCGCCAAACTTTATACCACCGCATATTCGATATTCCGAGTGTAGATTTTTCTTCTCGACGGAACTTTCTTTTGAATTCATTTTTTTAGTCTATCTGAATAGATCCATATTTTTTGTGTGCGTAATTTTTTTGTTTTATTTCTCATTTCTAGTTATTGTATATAAAGCATTGTTTTTCTGTCCGTTGTTTTGCACTTTCTTCTTTTTCATCTCTGTTCCGTTTTTTCTACTCGAGGTGATTGATGAGAGATCCCCACAATTTCTTATTCTTTCAGTTTGAATTCATGGATGAGAAACTATCATAATCCACGTTCGAACTATTATCCTCATCTTTGTTGTTACTACCGATGTCGAGAAAAAAAAAGGAAACAAAAAGGGAAATGAGATTTATATATAACATCAGAAAGAATCAGTTGAAATTCTTAGGATACATTACGACGAAAGAAGGCTTGGAAAAATTGACACTCACAGTACTTATTAAAGGCGAAAGGGAAAATAGCGCAAAACGTACCGAACAAGCTTGCCAAATGAATGGCAGAATCGTTCAGAAGAGATAGCAAAAATATAATGTATACTTAGAACTAAATAGGACAGGTTAATTCGGAGAGCCATGATTGCAAACGTCCTGGCAGATCACGGCACAAAAAGAAAAAAAGTCAAATTAAGGATTTTTGTTTTGTTCGGCACGTATTGTTTACTGAGGATGATGTTTCGGAATTAATAATAAGATTTCTTCTCTTCAATTTTACCTCAGGTGTCTTCCATGTTATCCTGATTAATATTCCTTTTAATTTCGTCCTCGTATTTTGTTCTAACCTTATTTCTCAATACATGAATGCAACATTTTAATTAAGAATTAATTCTCCACGAGTTAATTACGTTCTGGCAATGTCTATTCTATCTTTTTTTAAGTATCAATGTTACCAATTTTTAAATTCCTTCAACAATCAACTCTTCACAAAGATTTGTATGCTGCAGTGCATGCACACCACATCATGTCACGGTGAATAGCGTATATACCAGGTTACAGTAATTATTATGGTGATTGTAAACTTATTTCTGATTTTCAAAGATACTCGTAAGTATTAACACATCTATTACATGTAGAAACAATTACTTGAAGATATATATTCTGCTATCTTCGATGATATGGTCGATATTACTTTTTCAGATTTTGATTTATGCTGGAATATGAGCTTTACATCTTTTTAGCTCATTTGTAGGATATTTTTAAACAGCCATCGTTTTAGGTTTCTTAATCCGGTCACTACATTGCTTCATTTCCTTTCAGTTCAGTGATTATTTGTAACCAATCAAAAAATTGCATTTAATATATTATTTGTCTCCTCATTTCCTTCAAAACTTTAAAATATAAACACTTTTTGGTGTTCGATATTTTTTTTCAATTATTGAATTTGTTACAAATTTTACTTATCTTCATTAATATTTAGATTTCGATATTCAATTGTTATATTAAAATAGTTATATCTGGATATTTATATTAAAATAGTTGTATCTGGACCTTTAATGAAAACTATCAGTTATTTCTATATATTTAAGAGGGTAAGTCTACAAGGTGATATACGAATATATCAGAAACCCTGGTCTAGGATTTTTCATTACTAAATCTCAGAAACTATTCGGAAGTTATATAAATGTATTTATGTATTGTGTTGTCAGATAAATTCTTCGTTTGCATTCTTTTCAATATTATTTGAAGTAACACTCGAAATGTTTGCCGTAGTGTTTTAAGTTTTATCCAGTTAGTTTTCTATTGAGTCGATCGTTGTCACGAAGATATGATCGATGAAGAAGTATATACTGAATGATATGTTAACGTTGTTTTCCCACTGAATTAAATCAAATCATCGGTCTGCTGCAAGAATAGCTTGTTCACTGTGTCAGTCACAACTTTTTTCTTCGGAAGACATTTTACACACTTATAAATCTACTATTGGACTGTGCATAGAATATTGCTGTCATATCGTTTCTGGTGCGTATGATATATATTTCAAGATTCTCAAAAAAATCCAAAGAAGTGTTTGTAATATTATGGATCTTGTGCTGGCATCTCGACTTCAGTTAATTTCCCAGCGCCATGATGAGACTTCTTTTCTTTTCACTACAAAATATTTCCACTGAAATGGTTCTATTCAGCATCTTCCATGGTATCTTCTCTGCATGAAATTTCGCGTGCTACTAGATTGACAACCACATGACTTGGTTTTCATTGTGAATTAGCTATATACAGATGTAAGCTATATACTAATGGATTACTTCTACAAATTTCTAACCTGTGGATATCTAATCCACTTTTTTAATTACCTGCCACCTACACACTTCATCAATTTGAATGCAACGTCAATCCCAACCTTTTCTATACTCCTTTCCCTTCACTAAATTCTTCTGATTCTCTATCATTCCCAGCAATCCCATATATCAAAGAAGCACCATTTTTTTATCGGTGAAATCATTAAAATAAATCGTCAAGGAGACGACTTTGCTATATTTAAAGATATTATAGTTTACAATACTTCGGGAATTTGCTTGGTGTATCCATTGTGTGTTTATGTTAAGTTTTATTCGAGATGCGGAATAAATGCACATAAAACCAAAGTTCCAAGAACTTTGCGTCATTATTGCTCTCAAATTCATCAAGTAGAGTCGGAAGGAAAGCATATTATTGAAAATAAAATTTAAGCTCAATAATTAGTCATGGAGTATTTTGCCTGTGATTTGTCTTAATAATAATAATAATAATAATAATCATAATAATTAATATATATGTTTGTGTGTGTAGGTGCTAATTTATGTATGCTTATATATATATATATGTAAATATATTATTTTTCAAAATTAACCATTTTCGTCAATATATATATATATATATATGTATATATATTTTAGGCTGCATTGATTAAAAAATGAAATGATGGAGAATATATCTATGTATCTATATATATATATATATATATATCTATCTATCTATATATATATATATATATATATATATATATATATATATATATAATATAGTGTGTATGATTCATTTTTAATCAATGTGTCTGTTTTTGTGTCTGTTTATGTGTATATATAATTTTTGTTTGAATTAACAAAATTGAATTAATTAAATATTTCATTTATTATACATTTATTTTAATAAATTCAGTTTTTACACACACATATATATATATTTTATAAGTAGGTTATATAAACACAATTAAACATTTTGAATGTGTATTTGAGCACACCATCAACACTATATATATATATATATATATATATATATATATATATATATATATATATATATATATATATATATATATATATATATATATATATATATACGTGATAATGGTATATTCATGTATATATATATATACCTTGCCAAAATAGTTGTTAAAAGTATATATGACAGTTTAAAAGCATTATGGTATTCTTTTACTGATGAACCTCGATTAGGTGGTCTTTCTTGTGTATAAACCTAATATTATGCCGCCATTCACACATATATGAGCCGGCGTGTGTGTGCCTGTAAAGTCATATAGAATACTATAATAATTCTAACAATTCTTATTGTTCATAATGTTAAAATATCCTAAGTTTTGCTCTTTTGTTTTCATTTTGCATTTTGTTTCGTTTTTTTTTCTTTAATTATTCTCAGTTTCGCTTCTTCCTATTTTGTGACTGGTAACTTAATTGAATATATTCAAATTAAATTGGATCGAAATTGGAAACAGAAAAAAAAAATAACAATATCACGACTCAAAAAGGAAAGAAAATAATTGAGCAAAATAAATAAAGACTTGAAAAACCTGAAGCAAAAAGTATTTTAATCATTGGCAAAAGTCAATAATGATGTTTGTTGAGAGATCGGGTGTAGTAAGAATGAACAAAATTATAAGAACCCTTGATAGTGTGTCTCTGTCATAAGAACGGTGCGTTGCAGACGATCGGGAATATAGAAAAAGCAAATAACATACAACGCTTTGGTTTCACTGGGATAGCTTTCTATACACGTCCTATTCGCTTTCTTTTCTTTCGAATTGTTTTTCTCTCTATTTTCTTTATCGATATACATAATTTATCATTTATTATTTCACTAATTTAGATTATATTTTTAGCATTTACTTTTTTCCAAGAAAATTATTTCTGGTCAATTGTTTTAAATGAAAGGAGTAAAGTGCTTAATTGAGTGTAAGACGAGCGTTTAAAAGAAGTTATTTTTCTTTTTGTCTTGAATAGCTTTAGTTTGAAATGATATTTCCAGTTGAGTGATATGCAGACATAAATAGACAAATTTTTTATAATTTGCAGATATTTCTTTTTAATTTATTTAAACATAGCCAATTCAAAATATACATGCGGAACTGTGAATATATATATATATATGTGTGTGTGTTTGTGTGTATGTGTGTGTGTGTGAGTGTGTGTTTGTGTGTGTATGTACTGTATGATGTGCGTATTGTATATGTGTATGGGTATTTTCAGTTCCGAATGTGGCCAAATGGTTAGATCGTTCTATTTCAGACAATGAGGCCGAGATGAAACTTATGAAAAGCATAGTTACTCCAAAATTCGCTTTAGGATGAAATGGAACTAATGTCTTTAATTTAATCACAAAATTAAATTCGTGGCTTTTAGCTTCCATTTTTGAAACATGGTTAGAACTGTGTAGCGAAAAAAAACATATTTTAAATCAATTAATTTATAATATATATATATATATATTTAAATCAATTAATTAATAATATATATATATATATATATATATATATATAAATTTTAAAAAAAAAAAGTATTACAAAGCAAATAAATACGAAATATATGGACAATGTTACAAAATGAGGAGTAGATTTTGAAATGTCTTTTTAACAAATTTAGAACACCTCTATATTAGCAACAGTAGTTGCACGAAGCACATCAAGACGGTTTCCTGCTATGTTCGCTAAAGTCTAGCCTCATCAGTGGTGGCAATGGCATGAGTGATCTTTTTGCTTTAGAACAGTGATGTCCCGTATATTTTTGTTCGATGTACGATATCTTTAACATAACCCCAGAGAAAGAAGCCCAGTGGGGTGAACTAGGGGGTCACAAGTTTGGGCCATATCTTCAGATCCACCGGCCTGGAAATATCAGGGATTCATTTACATTACTTCTTTCAGCCTGAAATACACAAATGCAATATGATTAAAGAACTTGATAATTACTGAGTATATAGGACTAATCTCATCAAGATATCCCATCAAATGTCTTTGCAATATATTTTTTAAATTGTAAAGAAACTTAATGAACAACCCTTTATATATATATATATATATATATATATATATATATATATGTGTGTGTGTGTGTGTGTGTGTGTGTGTCTTTGTGTGTGTGTATGTATGTATATGCGTATAACAATATGTCTGTCCTTCATTATTTCCATCTGACAATTTCTCTCGCTCTCATTTTCTTTCTATATTATGTCAAGCCACTCTTATCCCAAGAATCTTTTCTGTTATCAGGGGAGATAACTAATCCATTTTGTGGACGTCTGCTCCGGGACATCTGTGTTTACTCAACACTAACAGAACCAATATGTGTTTTATACTGCAACTATCCTGAGTGGAATTTATATTTTTGCTTGAAGAAGCCGAAAATGTTATCAAAATTACCTATAGCTTCAGAAGAGTTCTATCAAAACCTAATTGTCTAGCCCGTGCTATGGCTTTCACGAATTTCCCAACAGTATCGCAGACTGAGATCGTCATCCCACCATGACATTATTTAGAAGTACCATTTAGAACTATGTGAATATCTACCTTTCTGGGAGTGGAACGCAAAACGTTAAAATAATTCGGTCACGTGTCATCTATTTTCTGTCTCTAGCTGTGATACTCATTCTCTCTCTCTGTCTGTCTCTCTCTCTCTCCCTCATATATATATATATATATATTCTTTTACTCAAAACTCTTTTTTTTAAAAAAAATTCAACCGTCAATTTATTTAACTATTTTTCCAGTTTTTCCATAAGATGACGTACATGAGCATCATAGTTTTTGGCATATTTCCTGATGTCCCTGTGTCAGGTTTTACTTCAAGTACTTTCAGCAAACCTTTCTTTCACCAGCTAAAAAATATATCTTAATGTCTGCATTAAATATTTAGCAAACATACAAATTACAGTAAGACAGAAAGCTTATTAAATGAATTCATTTTCGGTGCGGTCTCGTTCCGAGTAGAAAGTCTGAGCTTTAAAATAACATTTGGATTATATTCAATCCCAGCGTTCAATAAATGTCAAGATATAATCAACTGAATCATACACACTAGCAACACGCGGTTCTGAGTAGTGATGGAGACGAGGAAAAATAATTGAACAAAAACATAACAAGTATTAACTACAGATAGTTCATTTGCCATGATTTCGATGTACAACAACGTATTTGAAAATTCTAAAAATACTACAAAATTATATCATTCTGACTTATCCGTTCAATTTCACTAAAATACTTTTGATTAATCCTTGCTGACTAAATTTAGTTTATGTATAGAATGATAACATAGCCAAGGTCGCGTTCCAAAAGCTGGGCAGAGTATTGCGAGACAGGAGGATTTCTTTGTTAACGAAAAAAAGAATACTGAGTTGTTACGTGACATCTGTCTTTCTATACGGCAGCGAATGCTGGACGATTTTCTCAAAGATGAAGAAAAGACACGAGGCGACGGAGACGTGGTACTACAGAAGGATGCTAAGTATATCATGGCCCGAGCGTGTGAGCAACGATATGGTCTTAGAGAGGATGCAAAGAAGAAGAAGCCTTATACTTAACATCAGGAAGATGCAGCTGAAGTTCCTGGGACACATAATGAGAAATGAGGGCCTGTAGAATCTGATACTGACGGGTTGAATAGAGGGAAAAAGAGACACGGGTTAACAACGCCTGACATAACGGGCAGGATTAAGCAAGTGGATGACAGAACTTGGACCGAGGAAGGTGGCAGAGGAAAGGAAAGTGTTGAGAGCTGCAAGGGATAGAGGGGGGTGGAGAGACATCATCGCTTACATCCTCAAAGGACACGGCACATAGAAAGAAAGAATAGAATGATAATGGTTGGCTAGTCTTGTCCGAGCTACCCGTCTGATAGTGATTTTCCAAGCGTAGCTTAGATGTGGCATAAGGCCGAAAGTAGGGGGCACCCAGTGAGAATCGAACTCACTAATCAGTGATAATTGTTCTAGCGAGACAAGCTTGCTAACTATTACACCGCCTGGAGGTGCCCGCTACCCATCTGATAGAATGGCTAGCCAATCCTTGTCGTAGATACCTGCTAAAGCACAGTTGAGGTTTTTTTTTCATCATTGGCAGAGTCAACCTACATTTTATACTGCAGCTACACTGAGCGCACCTTGTTTACAGTTTCTTGGTGATAGCGCATATGTTATGGTCAGCAGTTCGAGCAATGCCAGTTCACTCAAACTTTCGTTCTCGATGACTTGGGACATTGTACTGCTAAAACATCTATACCCAATGTCACTCAAACTGTTTCCGTCACCTCCTGTTTTCAGGCATTTTCAATGCTGGGATAGTCTCCCGAGACATATTGAATTTAATTTGCTGACAAATCGATCATGGATCGAACTTATTTGTCATAGTCAGAAAGTGAATGTTCTAACTATTCGCACACATATATATTAAAGTGACAAAAACATGTGGTAGGAAATTATTATCGTTGATAACTGCCTCGAGTGTTGAGCATTTCATTAACTCGACATAATTTAATTCTACAAGTGTTTTGATAACGTAAGGCGACACATGTCGTCTCGATAGCTATCCACAGCTTCATAAACATAGTAGGTGCTGGATGCGACATGCGATTATGACTCTCCACCATGTCCTATAAATTTATTTTTGTCTTGAGTTGATTATTGTGGCAACAAATTTCTTCGTAAACCTACAGAATGCTAAATCAGATCGGACACATAAAGTCCGGTGACAACTTGAATTACCGTGATGCGATGACTAACTCTCGAGGCACATGTTGTTTATGAATGTATAGCTGGCCACTTGTATTCGAGGATGCCCATCTACTAGGGCACCTAGCCAATCCCTATTGAAGACACTTGCTCAGGCGCATTTGTGTTTATTCAACATGTATGTTTATTCAGCTGTGCTGAGCAGACTTTTAATAGAGTTTCTAGGAAAGAGCGTCTTATCTAGCGTGATCAACATTTTGAACAAGTCCAGCACGCTCAAGCCCTCGGGCACGATGACTTGTGCATTCGTTCTAGCACAGCTTTCGATGGCCCTCAAGTGTTCTGTCTCCCCAACTTCACTCAAAAGGCTTGGGTCAACCTGTGGTATGTTTTTTCATGCACTTCCCAAAGGTGCCGCACGCTGGAATTGAACCTTCCAGTCCGATAACATCAAGTTTCCTTCCTGACAAATCGACCATGGTAAGATTCGAACCCGGGTCTCATGCTTCGAATGATTGTTCTATCTACGTGCCCATTTTACATGAATGGGTACAAATTAAATTATAACATATTGGATATCGGTCAACCATGACCTCAGGCGACCGGCGGTACTATTCCACTTCAAGTCGCGTTCTTATGAACCGTGATACATGGTTTATGTTGCATGTATTAGGTTGGTGCAAAAATAATGACGTAATAATGTCGTTTTTGAGGTATTTTTTAACGTCAAAGAACGGCATTATTACGTCATTATTTTTGCACCAACCTAATATAATACCTAAACATTACCTTCCGCCACATGGAATTGTAGTCATGTGTTCGCAAGCGTAGTATTAACAGCCCGACATGCATGACGACAATCTGCTACTAGGTGGTATGCCAATAGCTTTCACCGCTGTCGGACCGCCAGCGTGTTCGTCTCGGCAATATTACCACTGGCGGACCGCTAAAGGCCCACAGGTATCCACCACCAGAGCACTGTTGAGGTTTCCATCTGTGGCCAGCCAGCTAGCAGCTTGCGTAGAGGCATGAGAGCTCTGAGGTACATTATGCTCTCATATCGCATGCTCTCTAAAACAACAAACTGATCTATCATGTGCGTCTGCATTGTTGCAGCATAGTATTCTTGACTATCCTCTTTATTCTGCAGGATAAACGACACGAAACCGTTCTGTTAGTCACGATCATAATGTTATTAATACGTGACTAGAATACGAAGTTATTTTTTTCATATATAGAATAATTGTTTATTTCTGCATTCAGGTAAATTAATGACGGTCGAGGAGCGTATAATTCCTTGTATAATCGCCCTAGGTTTTCGGATGTTCATATAACACTAAATCATCTGGTTTTCCTGTGTGCACATAGCTTAATTTCTATCTAAACATTCTTTTTTATGTCGGTACAGCCACCTTCATTTACTCGGTCCGATTCAGCACATGGCGTCGAGGTCAACGCTTGAAGCACATTGCTCTTTTGATGAGGCTTACTTTGCTATCTCTTAGGATTAGCTAAGTACATTCTATGCTCACAGGAGATTAACTCTTATATCAAAGGTTCTTAACTGTCATTTAATTCGATGAAAACTTCCACTATTTCTTGATGTCGGTCACATATAATACAGGAAAAACATTTGTCAAATGTCTAATCCATAGTGAAAGACAGTTATTTCAGAGAAAGTGAGCAGAAAAAAGTGTTATAATTCAAAAGCAAGGAGAAATAATGATAGTTGTAAAATGAAGAGACATCTGGAAGGACAAGAACATTTTTCTGAAATCAAAATTTTGATACATGCATGCACTGGCCTCTTGAATCTTTCTATACACATGTGATTCTTCCACCTTAACAGAGCGAAGAAACGAATTACATCTAAAATTGTTTAGAATCATGCATAGTATTTCTGACGTTGACTGCATTACAAATGGCGCAGTATGAGGCGCCATTATTTCGGAAATGACACATTGGAAGACCTCATATCCTCTGCTAAGACGAAGGTTTCATGGTTATGACCACGTCACAATAGTCACCAAGGTTTTCACTAGTTTCGTTGTATGTATCAGCTTAGGTAAAGAAAGAAGATGGCGTCAGAGTAAAAAACGGGCTGGCAATGTCAATATGTGAAAAAGAAGATCATATAAAAAGTGACACATGGCATTGGCACGCAAGTGCAATAAATGGAGAGTGATTGTCAGGTGTCTAGCTGCAGAGCGATGCTACGGCCAATGCATGTTATATGACTGGTATCTAAGATTAGTATACGTCTGTATATTTTGATGTTTTCACTGCTGAAATTGATTATTTGTTTTGTTTCAAATGATCTGTAATTTATATCATATATATATATATATATATATATATATATATATATATATATATATATATATAACGATAAACGCAATCAATTTTCAAATTCATGAATTATTCACACAAAAAACTAATGCAAAGGTTAATGATTTAATTGGCGAGAAATCTATCGTCGCAAACAATTCAAATAATATACAAAAACCTCGAATCCGTTATGAATGAAATGATCCTTGTTTATAAATTTCTGCCGTATTAGTTCTTATTTTTTTTACTACAAGCTTTCGTCTGTTCCTACAGACATCTTCAGGTATAGAATAGCTGTTGTTCTTGTTTTTCTCTTAGTAATAAGAGGACAACGAAAATATATGTATTGTTGTATCCGAAAATGCTATTGGAAATGAGTTATTGTTTTTGGAGCGCGCAGTAGCAACGCCGAGTTTGATTTTAAATTTTTAAAAGTTGTGCGTTCATATACAAATATGGTGATGAACGAATTTTTTACTGGTAAATTTTCAGTCAAAGTGGCATGAACTATATTGTTCAATAATTACAGTAATGTTGCACTTATTATCCAAAAGTCGCACAGATTGATTGCACGTTTATCTTAATTTAAATAACTGATCCAAGTGCGACTTTTGGACTTTGACTGAAAATGTCTTTAGTATAACTTCCGGTGCAGCTACAAACAGGACAAACCTATCTCGAAATGCTCCAAAAATGGCTATTCACTTTACTGCAAGCAGATTCGAAAGACTTCATTTTTCAGCAAGATGGAACACCACCCCATTGGCATCTCGGGGTTAGGGCTTATCTGAATGAAAACGTGCCTCAGCGATGCATTGGGAGGAGAGGTGCTAAAGACCTTGCTCTCTGTGCGTGGCCTGCCAGATCCCCGGACCTCACTGTGTGTGACTTTTTCTTGTGGGGGTATGTTAAAGACCAAGTTTATGTTCCAGCACTTCCAGCAAGTATCGATGACTTAAAAGATCGAATAACAGCTGCAATCAACACGGTGGACCGTGACATGCTGAGGCGCGTTTGGGAGGAATTCTCATATCGGCTTGATGTTGTCCGCGCTGCTGGTGGTGGCCACATTGAGCACTTATAAAACATGAAATGAAACTTGAATGTATATATATATATTACACATGTGTTCCTGCTCGAGGTTTGTAATTTTTTTCGTTTTTGACATATCACGTGATGATTTTGGCGTATTCTTTTTGAAACATCCTGTATATCTTTTGTGCATATGCATGTTTACGTGGGTATACTAACCATCGGCATGGATATGTGTGTTATATTGAAGTTATATTTTCGAATGACTTCTGATTTAAGGTTATTTTATTGATTGACATCATGAAAGAGTTATTTCATGATAGATGTTTAGTTGATTTTGTTTAGCTTCATCTCAAACTACTTGGGCTATTTATGCCGAAATCTAAATATATTGAAAATAATTTTATGTCTTCATCTAAATATATTTTAATCCCAATTATATGACTTCGGCCACAGATAATATATATTGGTTAGTTTATTATAAATATGTATTGTTGCCCATTTTTCTATAAAATATATTGTTGCTCATTTTACTATAAATATTATTTGTATGTTCTTTTTTATTTCTTTTTTTTATAAAATATATTGCTGGTATGTTTACTATTAAAATATTTTTTTTTTATATTTTGATAGTTTTTTATTTTTGTTTTTGTTTGGAGGTTCACTGCAGTTCACCATAGTTGAGACCCTAAGAGGTGCTACGACCCAGGGTCAAGGTTGGTATGGGAACAATAGATATTGAGGTGGATCCACGCTCCTGAAAAACTCCAATCTCCACACCAGAGACCTGAATTTAGTTTATCATCATACTTAGTAATGATGTTCCTATCTGACAGGCATAATAATGCATTCATACATGTAGATTTTCTCCGGCGAATTGGCATCGATATTTTTTCGCCGTGTAATAGTTAATTATTAAATATTTAGAAGATATTTTCGATTCGTATTATTAATATTCGTCATTAACTTTATTTCCTGCAGAACAAAGGGCATTATCTTGTAAAATAAAATATTGTCGTAATGAGCTTGAACAGAAAACCCTGTTCTTAGTGTTCATAGTTTGGTGTGGTTTATTTGCTTTTAAGGTATATCAACCTCAGTGAGCTATATAATGCCGACAAGATTTTTAGGATGGGTTCATATGAAAAGTGTTGTGGATTCCGGGGATGGAATCCTGCACAAATAAATAAACAACGCCAGTAATTGAAATAGAAAAATATGTGTATTAAACGTAAGAATACAAACTTGAAATGAAGATTAGTAGTCCAGGAATGCGGGTTAGTAGAAAGGTATATGTACAAGTCTCTGTAAGTGAAGCCGTAATTATCTCTTTCTGGACTCTCGTATAACACTGAGTAAACACCCTGTGTCGAGCTTTTTCTTACGCTATCTCCCTGTAGTATAAGTATACTTTGGACGAGTCCTTCTTGTGTACAAGGGGTGAGCCCCACAATAAAATGAATATGCATTTCTCTGTAAGAAATCAGTTTGCACATCAGCTTTCATAGACATATTTTTGTAAAGGGTTATTTTATCTAGAGTCAAATTTATTGCTAGTATTGTTACTATAAAAGACCATTTTTATACTTTCATAGTGTTTTGACCTCTTTTGGGGGTTAACTGTTTGACAGGAGTTGGGAACCTAACAGGTGCTACCACCGCGGGCCATAGTGAACCTGGGAATAACAGCAATTAAATGGTGGTTCCACGATCCTCAAAAGCTCCTGATCAACGGCCTTGCTGCAGGATATAATCTATCGTCATAAACAGGACGCCAAGTGTTCTCAGAAGTAGACTTAAGATTAAAATAGCACATATCTGTGATTGGAATGGAAATAGTTACATCACTTCTTAATCTCTCAAAAATAAATATGCATATACTATTAATAAATACTAAAAACACGGTGTATGCATCAGCTGTAATAGATTTAGATCTTAGAATAGGTTTTACTATAGGTAGTTTCTCCTTTTACGTTAGCCCAATATCTGTCCCCTCACCTCAGATTTTATAAGTATATTTTAAGTACATTGTGTATGTGCGACGAGACATACTAATATTAATAAATTCTTTATTTATTGAAAAAGCAGATTGTGGGATATATTTGTCTTTTTTCATCCCCAGTTGAATCAAGGCCAGTTCTCGGATGAGAAACTATCATTTCCTGTCTGGTACTTGATCGTAGGCCAGACGAACTCAGTTTGACACAAACTGCAAATGACCCCAACAGTATTCCATAAATGAAGCCTACGCATTTTTCGTAGGCTCGCACGTGACGGTTTTGTTTCGCGTGTGTCGGGGTAACAATTCTTCAATTAGCTGCTTGCTCCCGGACTAGGTGGACATCAACAGAATCTGTTTTTGCTGATCGCTGCCCGAAGAAGTAGAGTTAACCAATACAAAATTTCGCTGTTTGCTGCCCGAAGAAGTAGATGTCACCAATACCAAATTTCGCTGTTTGCTGCCCGAAGAAGTAGATGTAACCAAAACCAAATTTCGCTGTTTGCTGCCCGAAGAAGTAGATGTTACCAAAACCAAATTTCGCTGTTTGCTGCCGAAGAAGTAGATGTCACCAAAACTAAATTTCGCTGTTTGCTGCCCGAAGAAGTAGATGTCACCAATACCAAATTTCGCTGTTTGCTGCCGAAGAAGTAGATGTCACCAAAACTAAATTTCGCTGTTTGCTGCCCGAAGAAGTAGATGTCACCAATACCAAATTTTGCTGATTGCTGCGCGAAGAAGCTGATGTCACCAAAACCAAACTTCGCTGTGTGCTGCGCGAAGAATTGATATCACCAATACCAAATTTCGCTGTTTGCTGCCCGAAGAAGTAGTTGTCACCAAAACCAAATTTCGCTGTTTGCTGCCCGAAAAGTAGATGTCACCAATACCAACTTTCGCTGTTTGCTGCCCGAAAAAGTAGATGTCACCAATACCAACTTTCGCTGTTTGCTGCCCGAAGAAGTAGATGTCACCAAAATCAAATTTCGCTGTTTGTTCCCCGTAGAAGTAGATTTCACTAATAGCAAATTTCGCTGTTTGCTGCTGGGAGATTTAAGAACATTATCACACAAGTCGACTACACTTTTCTGATTCACATGTGTGTATTAGAACATTCATAATCCCTCCATTTCCTGTTCAGAAAAAAAAAGAGTCTATGAGCATCTTTTTTCGTTATACTGTATTTTTGATGAAAATCCTGATCGACGTCGATCACCATCTACAGTGAGTGTTGCTTGTTTTATATATATATATATATATATATATCTTATTGTTTGCTTGCTATATATTCCTATGCTATTTGTCGCATTACTATTGTCTAACTTATCATTCATCTCCCCATCCCTTGTTTTATTAAGTTTCGTTTATTTCTTTCTTATCTTACTTTTGCTTCGTGTATATTTGTAAATAATTTTTTACTATTATAAATTCTTGTTCTGTCTCTTATCATTCTGTGCCTACGCCTTGTATATTTCTTGCTGTGTTTACCGGTGTCTGGATTCAGAGAATCCCACCCACTGTTCTTTTTCTTTATTTTTACATTGAACCCTGGTATCTCTTATTTATTTTATTTTATTTTCATTTTTTTCTCGTTGCGTCCTGGCTATCGTAGTCCTAACGAAACCCTAGGCGTAACACTCCTAACATACCAAAGTCCTAAAAAAGAAAAATCTTTAACCTGAGAGCACTTCTTACATATTTTGTCTGATGGAGACTTCCATACAGATGGCATGCATGGATACAAAGACGTTAAGAAATATCTAAATTATCAGTTTAATAGAATTGCTTTCTCAGGTGGTTGGTTAAAAATGATTTTAAGCTTGTGAATCATGTGGGTCTTGGCAAAGACTATCCTAATTCTATCTCTGTGGACAGGCGCCACAGTATCACAAACAAAGGAATATCTAAGATAACAGAAGCGACCTCACTTGGCAACAACTGAAATGGATATAACATGCAACTGGAAGAGAAATAATGACACAATCGATATATTAACATTCCACACTATTTCAAACAAAAGCTTACGAAAGAAATCATCAAAAATGGCTGAAAGACCGATAAAAATTTTAAGGACATCAGAAAATATTTACATGAAAATCTGTTTAAACATTTCAGTCCTGACTACCGCTTTACTGGTGGTAGCGAAAAATGACGTAATGCTCAGCCACCAATTGAACGCTTGGTAAACACCTGTAATTATTTGTATATCTACCATGAAATATTACATACCAATTATTCGCGAATTTTAACTCACGAGTTCAGGTAGAAGTGTTAAAATTGTTTAGGAATACAGGGGTCAAAGGATTAAAGAGAAATACTTTATAAATTTCTACCGACAACAGTATTGGCTTCTCTCACGATTTAATCCAAATGCTTCCTTATAGGAAAACGGAATTATTGCTATGACTATTTTCATTAACTTGAATCAATAAAATATTCGTATTATGATTCCAACTGTTTTGATTAATGAGTTCGCTAGGTTCGAGCAACAACTTATTATTTCTAGGTATGCCTCTAAATACGATTTACCTCGATTCGTGTAGAGAGATAAATTATTGCCTTCACTCTTCACAAATATCAAAATGTGATACAAACAAGCATCGTTTAGATAGCATACATTAGGGAATATATTAAGAGACCAATTTTATAATGGTGTGATAAATTGCAAATGTTCTTCGGATTACAACGCACATCGAATTGTAATGCTTCTACGTTCAACAATGTGCATCAGCGTCTCATGCATTTTCGTTTGACATTGTATATTATGGAGTAATTATTCTTCCTTTAATAATGTGCATCAAGGTGTAATTATTCTTTGTCTGACACTGTGCATCAAGCTATAATTATTCTTCGTTTGACAATGTGCATCAAAGTGTGATTCTCTTTCTTCTGAAAATGTGCATCAAGGTGTAATACTTCTTCGTCTGAGACTCTACACCAAGGTGTAATTTTTCTTCGTTTGACAATGTGCGTCAAGGCGTAATTCCTCTTCGTCTGAGACTCTCATGAAGGTGTATTTATTCTTCGTTTGACAATGTGCATCAATGTGTAATTAGTCTTCTTTTGACACTGTGCATCAAAGTGCAATTAGTCTCCGTTTGACATTGTGCATCAAGCTGTAATTCCCTTTTTGGTAATGTGCATCAGAGTGTAATTCTTCTTCTGACAATGTCCATCAACGTGTATTTCTTCTGATCTCTACTTCTGTCTAGAAGACTGTCCTAATCGTCTCTCATAAAGTATTGTAATGTAAGAAGAGATAAGCCCATCCTTTTTTTTATTTTCCTAAATGCAGAATATGCAAGATAATATAAGAATCCTTGATATGAATAGTTGTCATAAAACGACAGGATTTCTACAGATTCTGTCGCCTCTTTTGTACCAAACAATATATGAATTGCCGTTGGAAAAAATATACATTAGACCATTTATAAGCTTACGGTTAAAATCATTATGGTGAATGAGATTTGTGTTATTAATGACATATGAAATGGTGGGAAATTGAGATTATGAGACTAAGGACGAAAGAAAACGATTGGCTGTTGACTTGGAAAGGTGAACATTGTAGTGATCTGAGAAAGCCAAAAAAATATGTCTCAGTGTAACGTTACCGTTACATTTTTAATAATGGGGAAATAAATAATTTGACTCCGCAGTAGGAGCCTATGTTGCTGTAGCTCTAAAAGGCTGAACTAGTGAAACGATAAGACAAAGTTCCTCTGAAAATTTGATAATGGAATTAGCGATATAATATTCGCCTGTGACCTTACATTTTTGTAAAAGAATCTGCAGAGTGGAGAATAAATCTCCCCCATCACGTCGCTGTAAACGATTTTGAAAGCCATTGAGGCTGGAAGGTGATGTTCGATCAGCTGATATGGAAAAAATAATCCAGTTTTAGCTAATCTGATTCTTGTAAAGATAATTTACCACACACGTCAGTTATTTTCTGGTGCAATTGAATGATCCAAAGTTATATCCAGTAAGTTTGGCAATGACTCCTATATACGGAATCCACTTGATGTTTACGGTAAAATTGAGACACAAGTGTCTTTCAAAGTCTGGAGATCAATCACGAGTGCAGCCGTTCATTCAAACTGGAGAAACCTCGGGGCATGTTCTGTGTGACTGAAAACGAGTAACCTGACATTATGTGTGTGTGCGTTTGAATATATATATATATATATATATATATATATATATATATATATATATATATATATATATAACAACACCAAGTCGACATCGAGTAATGACAGTTTGCTCATGCCATTTTTAGATGTTTTTCGACTATTTATTCTAATATGGGGAATTATTGGTAGCAAAATCGGTTATTTTGGTTTAGCATATTATCCAAGATTTTCATGTTTAGTCAGAAACGGTTATATTTCAAATTACTATAAAAGTTACTGAGTTTTGAGTATTTTTCTTTAGAAGGCGTTAAATCTATAGCTATAGGGTTGTTTATTAATATTTAACTCCAGATTTATTACTGTTTACTTAGGGTGTTCTTAATTTATTCATTGATTATTTGCTGTTGAGTATTATCATTATTATTATTATTATTATCATTATTATTATTATTATTATCATTATTAATATTATTATCATTATTATAGTGCGAGTAAGAAACTGTTAGCATATTATTATTATTATTATTATTATTATTATTATTATTATCATTATTATTATTCATAGCTTCGGTTATGCATGCATCAGGTTTTCCTTAGTTTGTTCATTGCTTATTTAATTTTATTTATTATTTTATTGATCGGTTTTTGTGAGCTATCCTTATTTGTTTAGTTTCAAGCAATGGTTTTATCTAAAGTACGTTAAAGTATCTGTGTTTTATATAGAGCATGCTGGAGGCTTTACAGTTTTTGAAACAAAGCAACGGACTCTCAGATATGGGGAGGTCGAGGAGCGTGAGTACCTTCATGAGTAGAAACAGTGGTTCCAGCAGGATATGCTGGTCCTCCTTACACTGCTAATTTCTACCATGGCGTGGCACCGTGAAAAGTTTGCGGAGAGTCTCCTCAGCAGCAAAGCTGAAGAGGAATGGGCACCTCACTCACCTGACCTGAACTCTCCTCTCACAGAAAAGATTCAAACGATTACCTAAAAGGAATGTGTACGCGTTATACTTTGCATTTAACAGTGCCTTCAACTGATCGGCGGATATATGCAACATGTAATCTAGGTCAACTTCTGACATTTCTGGTTCATGTTTTAGACAAATTGATTTCAGATTCTAAAATGTTATCCTTTTACCTTTCAATAATGGTAAGTACCATTGTTCTATCATTTTTGCTCTATCATTTTTTGTAAGACCCTGTATAGTTGCATTTTAATTCGTGTTGTTTTAATACGTATTCATATTTGTTTTCGATTTTTAAGTAACGTAGTAAAATGTAATTTCTGTGTCTCCATTTTGAGATAATGTCTGATAGTTCATTTTGTAATTTGTGTAGGGGATTATATCTATTTTCCTACAGAAAAAGTTCAACATTTTTGGATTTATTGTTTTAGGTACTGTTGTCTTTATTTTCCAAAATTTTTTTATGGTTATTTTAAATTCCTATATTGGTTTAGAAATTGTTGTTTGTCTGTATATTTACTATTGATAAAGGTCGTGCCTAGTGTCTGTTTACAGGGTGATTCACTTTATTTTGTATATATTTTTTTTCGTTATCTATTTTTTACAGTGGCTTATATATGATATTTTTTGCAGTGGCTTCCTATATATATATATTTGCATATATATATATATATATATATATATATATATATATATATATATGTAGAAGATACAATGCCCAAACCGTCTGTGATTGTTTGAAATATACACGCAATCTAGTTGAAACTTATTAAATCATGCTATATACGATTAAATAAGAACACCTAAAATTTCTCTGAATATAATTATTTAGCTTGAGTTCTCCAATGCATAATCTCATAAAAATAGTGAATACAATCTTGGGATATATTATTCCACGACTGTTGTGCCTAGTGACGTAATACAACAAGCTTTAGAGGTTAGATGATAAAACGTAATTTTCTCATATATGTTCAATCGACAATATATCTGACGTTTGTACATTTCTTTTTTTGGAAGATAAAACTTGACTACGAAGAAAAAAGACAGAAGAGAATTCCACAAGGAAGAAGTGCGAGAAAGAAACTGTTAACATATAAATAGTCACCGATGTAGAACTGCACTTCAACTCACTAAGTCTAAGTACTATAAAGTAAAGTTCATCACAATAACATTATTTATAAAAACAATAAATAGGCAGTGGGAAAATTACAGAAGACGAGATGCCAGGCTCGGACCAATAAAGTAAATTCTACTTTGGATATTATCAAGACTAAATATACCACAGGAGCACCAGACAAGATGTAGCAGCAATATTCAAAACAAAGACGAATAGTTGACTTACAAATATTTAAGTTAGATTCTGCCGAGAAAACATATTTAGAACGACATAGGTAACCAGGTTTCCTAACAGCAGACTTAGTAATTGATTCAATATAATCTTTCAACATCATATCAGTTGACAGCATTTGTCTTAGAACGAGCAATGTGTTACACACTTTTAGGTTAGCATCAGTCATTTTAACAATTTAAAGAGAGCAGTTTCATATTGGAGCTGTTACAATTATTTGGGCACGAATTATCCTGATGTAATCAAAGATCACTATCTTGCAGAAATAATAATATGAGGGGTTGAAGAATAATCTTTTCGTAGTTTTCACTGTTCAAAGTCTCCTCCGGAAATACTACAGTGAACGTCTTTTTAAGATATGACACCGCAAACATGATAGTATGAGTCTATGTATTCTTATCACTGAACCCTACAGAACTTCATTAAATCTATAAGTAATGCTATTGTACGCTAAACATGAATTTAGTTAAAGTCACTCGAACCAGTTGTTTTTGTGAGATTAAATGATACCCAATTTTTAACAATCTTGGAGTCAAAAACTCTAATATGACGCCATGAATTATGCCAAGGGAAATCTAAAATTATGCCATTTTGGGGAGCGTCTCAAATGCCCCTCTAATAACTGGTCTGAGGGTAGAGGAATATCTTGAACTCAGTTTTAAATACCAACATCGTGATATATTCCATATATGCAGCAATTCACGGAAATGACTATACAGATTGTGAAGTCTGGTCCATTATAAATATCGGGGAGTGAACTCAATAAGAAGTGTGCTGCTTGGGTATCACACCTTCTTACTCAGGAAGCTTTCACCAGTGTGAACCTTATCAAAACATAAGACTCTTTCTAAACCGCGGGCAAAGAGAGTGTACTTGAATGATGTATTTTACAATATAAGGCAAAATTAAAAAAACAAAACAAAAACTACAGAATGTTTACGAGCTCCTGTGACATCCATAGATCTTGCTGGTAAAGTTGAAAGTGTCAGGACACAAGCATACGCACACATAAACACACATATACACGTTAGAAAATTGTTGTAAGGGAGGCTATATTTATGGGTAAAATGCTGAATGTCGGGGTAAATAAGTGAACGTTGAGAGGCGAGAGACCATTTTATATGTGAATATAATCTTCAGGCTAGCGTTCAAGAATGAAACAGACGATTACGATTGAGTTTTCATTAAGAAATGATGCTATATGTATATAAATAATCTTTTCATTCAGACTCATATATATATATATATATATATGTATATATGAATGATTTTAAAGATAGATAGAGGCAGCATAAGTGTTCTTTCAATAATATTAACAAAAGAAATCAGACTTCCCTATCTAAATATTTTTGGCATTTGAAGGAAACAAATAGGACACCTAAAGTTAAATGGAAAATTATTAACAAGGCTAGAACATGTAAAACTTGGGATGACCCATGCCCTTTTATGCCTCCATGAGAAATTGCACATAATTAAGCTTCTAAATAATAATAATCTATTAAACAATAGACACGAGTTAACGGTTTTTTGTAGGCATCATCAGATTTTTGGTTTGAACTATTAGCTAAAAACTAGCATACAATATAATAACTTGTTTATTCCATAGCCCACTCATCAGATTCATGATTTGAATAATTAACTAAAACCATGCATACAATATAACACCCTTCATAATCCATAGCCGAAATAAATAGTTTAAATACCCTAAAAAAAGATAACCCTTTATGAAGTCGTCAAAAAACAAACGTTACGACAGTTTTTTTTTTTTTTTTATATGCACAAATCCCTTTCATAAAAAAATAAAATAAAAAAAATAAATAAATCTCCATAGACATGCAAACTAGACGAGGGTTAATACATCTTCCGTTTCAAATTTAGACACCCCCACCTTTCACTGACTTGACATCTACGAAAGTAACTCTATACTGATACTTATTATTAACATCCAACACCCGCCTACCCAACTTAAACAATTCGCCCTAGCTGTTACCATGGAAATTTTGATTTCAATTTTTAATACACGTAAATTTCAGAAACACGTTATTCCAAAAAAAATTTCGCTTGAAGATGGAACAGGGCTTATTTTAACTCAATTTAATTTAGATAATTTAAACAATTTAAATAATTATATTGAAGTTTTCGGCTCTTGTTTTGAAACATGGGACTTCTTATGTCGCGATTTGGAATCATATTTTAAATAAATAATTGTATATATATATTTATATATATATATATATATATATATATATATATATATATATATATATGTGTGTGTGTGTGTGTGTGTGTGTGTGTGTGTGTGTGTGTGTGTGCCAAGTGTTGATTGATGTATACGGAATAAATTCCAATAGCCAAAATACTATTCTTAAGAAGTGCTCAAGAGAGAGTGGAGCAAATTGTAACAAAAATATGTTGTAATATCACTACAAATATAGGCATTTTGTTTCAACACTACTTAAAAGATGCTGTTGAATGTAGAATAAAGAGTTTTATTCTTTATTGTAAAATCAAAATCATCACTTGATAAGACACTAAAAGGTGTTGAAATAAAATGACTATTATTTAGTGATCTAAAAAATATTTGTATGATAATTTTTCGAATAAATTATATATATATATATATATATATATATATATATATATATATATATATATAATTGGCCCTAATTGGCCCTGATCTAGCGTCTCGTCTTTGCAGTCACTCTCTCACAGACGCGCCGTCGCCTCTCTCTGCCTTTTCTACAAATACTTCCATGGTAATTGCTCTGATCAGCTGCTTTCACTGGTTCCCAGACTCCATGAATTCAAGCGCCCTACGAGGCTGGCATCCCGCTCCCACCCTTACACCGTAGAAACTTTTAAATGTAGCCGTCTCTTCTACTCCAGTAGCCTCATACCTCGCACCTCTCGCCTGTGGAACACCCTTCCCAATTACTGTTTCCCTGAGAGCTATAATCTCCAACTATTCAAATGTAATGTCAATCGACATCTCCAGTTACCTTGATCTACCCACTATCCTTCTCCTCATCCTTTCTTCTATCACTCCTATCTGCTCTCGCTCCAAATCTTCCGCAACCCCCTGCATCCTAGTGGCTTCACGTCTTGCTTGGGGCGTAATGCTTAATATATATATATATATGTGTGTGTGTGTGTATAAGGCATATTCTATATGTTTGGGTAAAAGTGATCAGTACCTAAGACAGAGCGCAAGGGAGAAAAACTGAATGGACTAGTTATGTAGTGATGCATAAACTACTGCACAAGATGTAAAAAATCAACATTTAATTTTCAAAGCCAAGACTTTCTGTATCGTTTACTTTTTTTAGCTAAATTTATAACTGCAATTGTATATTATCAGCAGGGTTAGGTTTAACTCTGATTCCATGAATAAAAAAAATCATTAATTGGTCGAAGACCTTCTCATGACTAGATTCCTTACTTGTGCGTTTTCTCACATTTTACCTCAATTTTATATATATATATATATATATATATATATATATATATATATATATATGTGTGTGTGTGTGCGCGCGTGCGTATATATATATATATATATATATATATATACATACATATATATATGTTTCGAACAATAAAAATGTTAAAACATTATGCGAATATATATATATATATATATATATATATTCGCACATAATAATATATAGTTTAGTACACAAGTATTTTACAGACATCAAATGTGCATTCCTATTATGCAAGGCCGAATAATATCCTACCTTGTCAATGCACTTAATTCAGCATTCCCTATTAATCAAATAGACTGAACAATATACAGTGTAATTTTAAGATCAAATTTTTGATAATAATTATGCACCAGGCTACGAATTCTTGATCTACTCTCATCTTCGTAAACAGACGCAATTACACTCACATATATGGAGATATATGTTCATAGATACATGGAAATATTGAAACCACATTATAACTTGTGTTAAGCTCGAATTTGTGCATGAGTCTATATATGTATTGGCAAAAAAATAATGTTTATAGAATATCTGTGTTTATCTATATGTGCAAGTGAGTGTCTTAGTCAAAGAGAATATGTTTTCATATGCGTATGCATATATTTACACATCTCTGGATAGTTTTATGTGCGAAAATATAATCGTATGTGTGTTTCTGTATTCACTTTCCAATCAATTAGGCCCGGGTGAGAAAGCGCACAGTTAATTATAGAAAATCATTACGAAACTATATTTCTCTTTTTCTTTAGGTTTTACCAATGCCTTGGACGAGAGAAATAATCAATCATACCGAAAATTTAGTGCCTACTTAATTAGACAATAATTGCTTTCTGAGGAGGAAAACTGAAGATAAAAAAAATGAAAAAATAAAACAATGAGCAGACAACTGACGGACATGAGACAACGTTAGCTATCGATATTTCGTTATATTCGATAGACAATAGGCGCAAAGTTGAAGCGATAAAGGCTACACTGTAGATGAAAAATTAAAAATAAAAAAAATGAAAAATTATGAAAGCTTTTTTGCTTTCCCTCCTTCTTTATTTCATTCATTCTTTCTTTAACTTTAAATATATTTTCTTTCTTTCTTTTGATATTCCTCACTCATTATTCTTCAATATCCTTCTGCCCCTCTTATACTCTGCAATGACTACAGTTCATCTAAATTCTTAATTCAACGCATTTTTTCACAATTCCTTTTACTACGTTGTATTTTCAATGATCATTTCCCGCAAACAAGTTATATTTTCTCTCTCTCTCTCACTCTAACGCGTGACCCCTGTGTGCGTATATATATATATATATATATATATATATATATATATATATATATATATATATATTGCTATATTCACCTGCATTAAGGAGAAAATAAAGTGCCGATTTGTCTTACAGAATACTCAGTGTGGAACACGCAACATATAGAGTTATGGCGGAATAAATACCACACTTAAATTTCATACCAAACCAAATATATCCTGTAAATCTGGGAGTTAACCTGAGATCGGCTCTCTCAGAGAATTAAGAAGCACCTGACCTTGAACATGCATGCCTCTTTTTCAGGAGAGAGAAATATATTTTGACATCTGCGTTTTGATAACCATCCAAACATGTAGTTTCGAGGAAGTCTGTCATTCAACGTAGACACAATGAATGGTCCAATTATCTTACCCGGAAAAATGCGATCGAAACCAACACTGACCGAGAGCAACTGCGAAAACATTCAAGTTAAATGGATGTTATGTAATTAAAATAAACAATTTGTCATTTAATACGCCAACCCAAATCATTATAAAAATATCGGCCTCCGAGATAGATTTAATAATGATAATGTAGATGCAATGTCTGTACTGGTTTCTTTTAATAATGCCATAACCTTGAACCAATGTAATAATACTCACTGTTTGTGAATATATATATATATATATATATATATATATATATATATATATATATATATATATATATATATATAAAAAGAAAGAACAGTAAAGATATATAATCCGGTGTTCTTATAGATATTTTTATTTTTACAAAATAGTGCTCAATGTAAATTTACAGAGCATTAATATTATAAATTGATTCATTTAAAATATGTTTTTTTACGCTACACAGTTCTAACCATGTTTCAAAAATGGGAGCTAAAAGCTCCGAATTTAATTTTGTATTTAAATTAAAGACATTAGTTCCATTTCATCCTAAAGCGAATTTTGGAGTAACTTTTAAAATTACTGGATTTTAAAGACACAGCTAAAATCATAATTCACGTTTCCAAGGTTACAGATAAATCTACTTCAACTGGACAAGGGGTGTCTGTGTGTTCATTATGTCTGTATTATTGCATCCGTTATTAGTTACGTTTTGGTAGGGGGTAGGCATGTATTTTTCAATAAAATCTGACATCCGTTGAATGCCCGTAGTCTGGATTTTTTTAAAATTTATCGTTAACGGCAAAAATTCTTAAGGCATTTTTTTCTATTTGTATATTTAAAGATTTTGGGGGGTTTTAGGTTAGAATACGTTTTATTTAACTACGATTTGAGAAATTTTCATTTTTAATTTTTATTATACTATATTTTTTAAAACAATTAAATGTATTAGAATCGCTTATAGTATGTAGAATTATTTTTACATCAAGTATAAGTAGGTATATTAGGTTACAATTTTTTTTGTATTTAAATATTATTTAAGTAAAATTTATGACAATGACGGCAAAAATAATTACTTAATTTCACTGATTTAGTAAACTTATATTATTTATATAAAACTAGTAATATATTGTTTCTCATGTAAGTACAAAGGACATGGGCCATTCAAAAGCTTACATCTTCTGGCATTTCATATTAATTTTATTTTACTGTAGGTGCTTTATTGGATTCTTTTAAGTGCGTGTAGTACTAAGTAAAAGAAGTTTAGGTTAGAATTCATTTTATTTAACTACAATTTTAATTACAACTTTAAAATATTTTCATTGTTAGTTTTATTAGACTATATTACTTTATAATAGAAGGAAATGTTTTAGAATTACTTATAGTAAGTAAAATTATTTTTCCGTATCAAGTATATGTATATTACGATTTCTAAACTTTTATATTTAAATATTATTTAAGTAATATTTATGGCAGTTACTGCAAAAATTGCTAATTCATTTCTCTGATTTAGTAAACTTTATTTATTTCTTTATTCATTTTTTTCATATATATATATAAACTTAGTAATATATAGTTTCATATGTATGTACAAAGGACATGGGTCATTCAATGGCCTACATCATCTAGATTTTCGTTATAATTTCATTTTTCAGTAGGTGTTTTATTGGATTCATTTAAATGCCGGTATTACTTTTCGAGAGGTGTTTAGGTTAGAATACATTTTCTTTAACTACAATTTTAAAAGATGTTTAGGTTAGAATTCGTTTTAACTACAATTTTAAATACAACTTTAAAATATTTTCACTGTTATTTTAATAGACTTTTTTTTCCATAAAGAAAAAACAAGTAAAGGTAATAGAGTTACTTACAGTATATACAATTATTTTTCCATGTTAAATATAAGTATGTATAATACCTGATCGCACCTTTTTAAATTTATTTTTCTTTTTAAATTTTTAAATATTATTTAAGGAAAATTTTTGACATTGACGGCATAAAATAGCTATTTAATTTCTCTGATTCAGTAAATTTTTATTTTTTATAAACTTAATAATATATAGTTTCTCATGTATGCATAAAGACATCGTTTAATGACCTACATATTCTAGCTTTTCTTATAACTTCCATTTTACAGTAAGTGTTTTATTTGATTCTTTTAGATGCAAGAATATTTTGAGAGAGATGTTTGATTTTTATATTTATTTATCGTAAAGGAACTTTGATGTTGGTTGAATCTTTTTTTGAATTCATGGCTAATGCAACCTATATATATTTTTATGTTGTTAGGACTTTCAATGGAAGAGATATTGCATTGGTATACTAATGATTCTATGCGACATTTATTTTGTAGAGGGCAATTATGAGGGTTTCTACAATTACATAGTTTTTGTTTATTTTCATTAGTTTTTATCTTTATTTTTCCATTGTCTTAATTTTTTTTGGTTTTGGTATAAGTGTTTATTTAAGATATTAGCATTATGGTTCTTAATAATAAGTTTTCTGTACAGCTGTAACTCAATTTTAGTGTGTTTTTATTGAAAATAATACTTAGTTTACTTTCACTAGAAAAATGCTTGACTATTAATGCGAGGAATTTATGTCCTAATTTGTTCTTTACCATTTGGTTGTATGGGGGAGTATACCAAATACTTTTTCTACATCTGTTTTTTCTATGCTTTCCATTTTCATTTTTTATATAAGTTAGTTTTGTGTTTTTGTATCCACTCTCGTTTAGAGCCTTATTATAGGAATTGATATGCTCATCGAAAATCTTGTCATTTTCTGAATTTGTACTAATTCGTTTACTGATAGATAACGGTATATGTTTAATTATAGATGGGGGTGATTTGGTTTAGGGTTTATATATGAAGGATTGGTGTTGGGTTTTTTATGAGGTGTGTATGTATTTTTTTTTAGATCTAATGTTATATCTAGGAAGTCCACTTGTTTTAATTTAGTACTAACCGTAATTTTTAAGCCCATTCTTTTAAATTCTTTATATAAAACCTTTCTAATTCTATCTATTTTGAAGTTAGTTGAGTTTCTAATAGCCATAAGTCCATCGTGTCTGTACAAACCAATGTCATTTATATTAATATCATAGTGCGCTGTAAGGTTGTATAATATAAAAAAACCAATGAGATCAGAAGACTCAGCTGAGTCTATTGATCCCATTGTGATGTAAAAGTGGTCATAATAATTCTTAATCCATTGCTCACCTTTATGTATAAGTACCGATTTTTTCGCATACAGAATAATGTTCTTTTCTTCATCTGTAATATCCGTATAGTGGGTGGCAAAGTCCAACGCATTGATAAATAGTTCTTTAGATATTGATTGGTAATAATTATCTATATCAAACTGCATTAGTGAAAAACTGTTTTTTCCTTTCATGTTAGTAAACCAGTTTATTGCTTCCTTGGTATTAATCCAAAGTTTTAGGCTTATTTTTTCTTTAATTTGTATATTTACCCTTTCAAGGATCTTTTTACTAATTTTACCTATATCCGGTCTTGTAGGATTTATTATCCTTGTAGTGGGATTAACTTCAAAATCCAGTTTGTGGTCCTTTAATGTTATGTAGCATTCCTTTTGATATAGTTGACCTACTCTGTCACTGATCTTTAGTTTATCAGTGATTTCCTTACTGCTAGTATTGATATCCCGAAATATGTTGAGGTCATTTTTATTCGCTTTCTTGTAGTTCTTATGTAAGTCCTTATTTATTAGGTCGTTGTATTCCTTTATGGATGTTTTAAAAAAGTTTCCAGTTTTGTCGGATTTTACTAAAAATTTTATCTATAGCGTTAATGTCCTTTACTATCTTATCTAGGCGTTTCTGGAAGTAGCATTACTTATCATGAAATTTATGTTATTAATATATATATATATATATATATATATATATATATATATATATATATATATATATATATGTATGTATGTCAACACGTAATACAGTACAAAATTGTAAACGAGATTTTATAGTTATTGAGAAAAGAATGGAATCAATTATCAGAATCATACTTTGAGAATAATTTTCAGTAAAAGGCCAAAACTCGTGATGCATTAATCAGTTTTAAAGGAGAATATTTTGACTAGAGCAAATTTTAATCATAAAATTATATTTTTCATGATAGAATTTCTAATAAAACGCAATATCTCACTTTGTTTCAATAATTTATAATAATTTAATCTTATTTAAATTAGAAAACAACTACATTTGGCGCCAATATTACCAAGAGTTTGTACAAACCTTTTAACTGTAGAGTATATATTATTTTTTTTTTGTTAGCGAGTAATATCGGCTTTATAAAAAGTAAACCATCAGAATATTTCTACGTTTAAAAAACCCTGCAAGAAAGATGGTATGTACAGGAATTCAAGCCTGTGTGATAGGTCAATTCTGGGAATCACAATTGGTCAAAAGCACGCGACAGCACAGGACATTAAAATGAAAAACATCAAGGTCAATGTCAAAAAATGTCTTCTAAATGACAAAACTTATTTTAAAACAAATCTAAATATTGAAAATATGATCGGTTTGAACCTGGTTTTACGATATGAGATTCGTTTTCGATAGCGTTTACTAATGTTCAAATTGAATTCTTATAGAACAGTGTAATCCGCACTTGGAATAAACGCTTCTAGATTGTTGTGTACATTTCGAGTAACAGGTAGGTTATAGTAATGATCAGACATACTTAAGGGATGTTACAACAATGAAAAAGAAATCGCTCTACTTCAATATCTTAAATTGTTTTTAAAAGAAAATCATACAATTCTTATCTTTGACGTATATATTTTTTTTAATTATGTAATAACTAAGTGAAAAATCAAAGAAGTGATAGAACAAATAAAACGTATTCAGATAATTAGATTATATGACAAAATTAAGAAGCCAAGTTCTTAGTTTCCCAAAAAGCAATGGTTATCTTAGCAGAGATAAGTAGTTGCCATAGGCATTACGCTGCGATAAATACTCTCTTATTTATTCTTATGTGTGTGTTCACACACACACACACACACACGCACGCACACACACACATATATATATATATATATATATAATTGCGCTAAACATATGACTTATTTGATAGGCTTTACGTGGGTTAGGGAAGGCCTCGCCGACACCCGTCTGTTGTCTCCTAAGGTATTATATCGTGTGTTAGTTAGGGATGGCAGCTCGAATTATTCTAAGTGATGAGCTCGGTTTGAGGAATGAAGATTTTCGCTATCTGTGGCCTTGAACATCCGGGTTCAGTCATCTCAGTAACTGGCTGGTGTTAAGGAAGGCTTTCTGGGTCGGCAAAAAGCTCTGTGCAATGTGGCTAGCAGTTTGTGCTCTACGCTGGGTCGGTGGAAACCTTGGGGCACATCTTTGACTGTAGTGTTGTACGGTGGTTGTGAGAATTGAAGATTATATGGTTTGCCTGCTGGGCGGAAAGGTTTCTTCTTCGAGACCAATTCCCTTTGTAGCAATGTTGTCCCGCAGCTGAAGAGGAATGAACACTATGTTCTTTTTGTGCTTTCTTGGTATTATTAGAGTCGTGATTTGGACGGCAAGACAGGAAAAGTTTTATGGATATGGGAAGTTTTCCTCTTCTCAACTGATTGTGTTATTTAAGCATCAGCTTATAGTGAAATTGAGATTGGAAAAAAGGCGACTCTCTTCCTCAGAATTCTGCGAAATTCGGTGAATGCTTCGCGTTTTCTTCGCTTGACATTGGTTAATTTTGATTGACACCTGAATGGGACCTATGATAGAAGCTAATGGCTGTCCGATTAGACGTTTGTTATCCCAGTCCAGTAATAGACTAGTGCAGGTCGTTTTCTTTTGGTTTAATTCTCAGAATTTAAATTAGCTTTGGTATTTATTTTGCCCCCTTTTATTTTCACTATATTCCCTTTCTCCTACCTATTTAGGTGACAGGCCTTACAGTACTCTGGCGAATGTGCGGTATCTTTCGTTTAGAGAATGATTAATTTTAATAATTCCACATTATTTTTCGTCCCCTTAACTGTTATATGTCCCATGATAAGACTCTAGACGTTTCTTTACAGACACTGTTTTGTTTAGTTGTGTAAATAGTGCTACATCAGGGACGTTGAGAATTTATCAACTCAGTCCTCCATAAAAACTGTATATATGGGATGATGTAAGGATTCTTAGAACAAATATCTTATGATATCTGTTTTAGGCAATGATGTGCAGATTTGATGCTTTGGTGAAAAGAGCAATATACAAACGACTGGATCAGTGATAGAGTTTAGCTAATTTACTGATAGGAGAAGTTATGATCAGCCTCCTCTTTAACCATTTTGCCATTGCAGTGGATTTGTACATTTATGCAAGAAATATCTAAATATAAATTGTTTCCGATTTAGATCCAGGGTTGCGAACTTTGAAGTGATTGCATTATAAAATCAACAGGTTCTTGTTCCGTTTACCCACACTTCTATGCGAATTTGATTACTCCCCTGTCTGCAGAACGGTAACACCCCCACCTAATGAGACGTCTTGGGTATTACGACAAATTATATCCGGACCCAAGGCCTCTGATCAGGAGTGTTTCAGTAGAGTGAACACACGTCTTAATTGCTGTTGTTCCCAGGTCAATGTTAATCCGGGGTGGTAGCAACTGTTAGAGTCCCGGCTATGGCAAATATTAAGCTTGGAATACTAAGCATGCTACTTCAAATTACAAATTAGTGATACCAAAATCAATCAAGAACAAAAATTTCAATATCAGCTATATGCTCTAACAGTGGACGAACATGTGACACTGAAATCCGAAGTTGACTTGACATATTGAGTCAAAAATACATGTCAAAAGGCGACCAATGTATTAACATATAGAAAAAAAACTTTGTTAGAAACAACTAAAAGAGTACAGAATTGTTATCTGATATACGGCCTAGTGAATGGCAAAGAACTCTAGACAGTTTCCTCAAAAATGAATAAGAGTCTTGTAGCGATAGAATTTTTTTCTATAGAAATCTGCCGATGATACCACGGACCCAACCTTATAGAAAATGGTAAGAAAAAGACACTTAGCGTCATGTAGAGACAGTTAAGGTTTCTCGGACACATAATGAGGAAGGAGAGTTTGGAAAATCTGTTATTCCCAGGAGGGATTGAAGGCGAAATGGAGAGAGGAAAACCAAACATAACATACACATCAAATATCATGTCATAAAATGAATAGTAAAAACAGGGTTTAGAATTAACGGAAATATAAAATATGATAAGAGCTGCAAAGGAGAAAAAATTGTGGAGAGCCATGATCGTTAAAGACCTGAGGGACCACGGCACATAAAGAGAGGTATATTTTAGCGTTAGATAAACTGAAGTTGGAAGGTTTTTAATATGAAAAGATATGCGCGTGGCTTAGTGGTCATCCGGACCTAAATTGGAATCGTTTAAATTCGCCACGAGATCATATATTTTTGCAAACATGTTATTGTTAAATGTTATGAACCCATTTCTAATCTTTCAATCTATGGTTAGATAACAGGGCAGATTAGGTGAGGAATTCTAAAATAAAAGAAACGGTTGAGCTAGGCAACTCCACGCATTAAAAACGTACGAGGCTGAGAAATTACAACATAAAAACTTGGCATGATGATCATTTAGGCTTATTCTTATCATTGAAGTCTAATAGGGTTTAGGATGAAAAATTCCTCTATACATTTGCTAAAAATACGATAGTTATTATGCGAATTCCATTGTTTCTTTCTCAAACTCCAGAACAAAAGGATTTGTTTGAATTTTTCAGCTGAAAATTTAATTTATTTAAATTTGAAATTTGGTAATAGAATACTTAAACCTCGGATGCTAACATATTTGTATACTTAAGATTTTAAATATCATACTGCATGTGACTGCGTGCTCTAAATCTTTTTTTCGATTAAGGGAAAATATAATTATTGCCTAAGAGATATATTCTCAATATTCACTGAGGAATATTTGGACAAAAACATCGATCCTCTCAAGGAATACGAAATACTATACCATAAAACAATGAAAACAAAAATGAGACAATCCTGAAAAGTACTAATAGATTTCCCGTTTAATTTTCTGACATTAATCATATTAAAGAACTGGATCCTTGGATCAAAAGGTACCAGAAGAAAACTGCTTTTAGGATGGGAATGAAATTTGCAGAAATACTTGCCAATAGTATATATATATATATATATATATATATATATATATATATATATATATATATATATATATTTATATATATTTATGCAGCGACATACAGTCAGAAAAAATATATACACACTTCAGGAAAGAAAAAATGTATATTGTAATACTCAAATATTCATACATCAAGAGATTAATATAAGTTACATTTGGACTCAACCATCACAATATATGCTCAAAATGGTGGTCTTTTCCCTTTTCTAAGTAGGTATAGATTTTCAGAGAGGGCAAAACTCTCTTCCTCTCACTCTCACTCTCTTTCTCTCTTTTATTCCTTTTTTCTCTCTCCCATGTAACTGTAAATGGCGACCACTTTTTTGATGGTTTGTCTTTACCTTCGCCCATTTATGTAACACTAGGTCAAAATACGAATGTATGCATATACACACACACTTCTAGATTGTTGTTTTATCGGCATTTTTGTTTGAAATGAGAAGTTAAATTTGTAAATCAATTACAGCTGATAATCATTTGTATGTTTTATCCAGTGTTATTTACAATTCTGACATCTTTTTTGAAGACTGAATGTCGTTCTTCCTTATAATATTACTTTTACACAGTTTCTTCTTTATATTGAAATCTTTGTCATCAATAGCCGTAAATTCCTGGTGATCTTTCCTTACGCTCTTATTTTCAATCCGATAAATTTAATAACTTAAAAATAAATAAATAAATAAATAAATAAATACGCACATTCACTGTCCGAATTTCCCAAAATATATTTTCAATGTACAAAAAAGTACAAATTGGCAGAAAAATTTCACCCGACACTTATAAATATATTCACAAGTCTACATGTTTTTGACTTTATCCTTAACTTTCACCCTATGATATATTTTTCTGTATACTAATGCGATTTCTAACTTAAGAAAGAAAAATGTGATTTTTCATGTATTTTATGATTTAGAATTATTTCCTTCTACGATCACTATGTATATACAATGAAAACATACGCGATTACTTGAATTCTGATATGTCGAAGCCGTCTAGGCGTGATAACAGTTTACCTTCTCTTATAATATAGGACAAGTACATTTTAAAATTTCAAGCTTTACCTGGCTTCCGTTATATTTTATTTTCATTTTCATAATTGTCATTTTCCCTATACACTTGTTAACTCGGTTCCTTGATTTTCAAAATATAAAAGGCAATAATTATTTATTTTATGTCCTCAGTGAAACGTTATGCTTAAGACATATAAATCGATTTTAAGATTATAGACATTTTTAATAAACAATATATGTACGAATAAAATTCGACGCGTATCTGATAACGCTTCATATTTGCTATTCATTTTCTACACGCAATTAAACACTAAGTTCCGATATTATATTTTAAATGTGACACAACAAAAATCACATGATCGATTTCCTTCACTTTCATACAATGTTTAGTTAAAAATTATCCGCACTTTCGCCATGACATATCTTTAGAAAAGACTACGAATAATTTTTGACTTTCCCTTATATTTATTTCTCAGTGTTAAGAACTTTCACTCGACGCTACAAATAAATGTTTAAAACTAGTATTTAAACGTTTGATTTTGTCTATTAATATCACTTGTTACTTATGCAATAAGAAAACCATAATTAGAAATATTTTAATCAATGCAATGCCTTTTAAATTATTTTTCCGCAAAGATAATCGTAAAATAATGACTTGCATCTATTTATTCATTAATATGTCACTGGAGAATTTGACAAAATTTTTATCAATTTTATCTACGAATTAGGTGATTGATTTTAACACATAGTACGTATTTATTTACGTTATTGTATTTTCTCACATGATTTTTAAAAAAATCAGTATCGCCCCGAGCAAGGTATTAAAGGCACTAAGATAAAAACGCTTACAGGGTGTAGGAGAATTAGAAACAGAATCAATAATAATGAGCGGGAAGAAGAAAGAGTAAGCAGGTGTACAGTAGATAACGGTTGACATTGCATTTAAACTTTTGTAGATTAAAATTTGGTTGGAAAGCATAGAACCGGAAGGGAGTTCCATTAGTGAATAGTACGAGAAAAGAAACTATTACCATAGAATTTACGGCTACATCTAGCCTACTCAACTGTAAAATGATGTAAGACCGTGTTTAAATAAAATAGTTTAGGTATTATAGCGAAGAGATCATTCGAAGAATTTGTCATAGTTTTTTGGATATATATATATATAACTAGTGAGCGAGATAAAATGACTTAATTCCCTTTATAGTCTACCAATAGAGGATTAACCAATCAGAAGCCGCAGAACACTGTATCCGTCGTGTATAAAGGTGGCCATTTTTGTTTTCCTACCCAAATGACCAGTTCCAACTTGTCAGGCGAACATGACAGAATGAAGAACTACGCTCTGCTACTTTGCTGCGATATCCACTGCGAACCTGAACTACGCTTTCTTACTGTCTCCGAAATATTCACTGCCAACCTCTGGATTCTATACTCGAAGACGACCTTCATGAATTTGTAACAGAATTATCATGAAAGTATTTCTAGAAAAAAAATCGCATAGAGGCAACCTTACGGCGGTGAGAAAAAGACTGAAAGCGAGCCACAAGATTAGGACCAATAATATTGCAGATTTTGGGGGGGGGATTTTATCAAGGAGTTCATGGTACACAGCATCGGCACCGGACCATATGTGGCAGCAATATTGTAAGCATGGGCGAATGATAAACTTATAGATATTTAAGATAAATTCTGGAGATAAAAATGACCTTGCACGTTGTAGTGAACCAATTTTCTTTGCAGCCAGTCTAGCAATTCGTTCAATATAGGGAATAATATAATTGACATGTCATAAAATTACGATTTACCTGTTGTTTCAAACTATCTTTGATCAATTATTTCCAACCGTACAACCGGTATTATTAATGTCTTAAATAATGTTTTTAAACAATCTGTTATCAATTGTTTATTTCTTGCTATAATCCATTCATGTCCACCGTCCGTTCTGCATAAACGGGTTAAGAGAATATACAAGGTGCAGCAAAAATATGTCCCGCGTCTGTTAACAAAAAGACGACGACTATAAAAACTATTTCACTGTTGTTTAAACAAAGGGCTGCATTTTAAATACATTTGGTTGTAATTATGATATCGTCTTAATGGTGGCCTCTATTCGCCATAAACATTTGTAGACGATTTCTAATGTTTTTCATCGCTCGGAAGTTCGATCGCTTCGAAGTTTCTCAGGTGACTTTCTTTTAAGCGTTGAACCTGTGGCCCTTAAATGTTCAACCCATAGCAGTATCAATTTTCTATCTGGAATAGAATCATCCCGACGTAAATTAAAATGAGTACGAATATTTCTCTGTGTTGCAATAACAGATTCGGCAGAGTAAATAGATAGTGTGCATACCATGATAGTAAGTGATCATATCGGAAAAAAGGTGGTACGATATTATCTAGATGAAGACTCCATTATTCATTTGCACCAAACAGGTTTAAAATGTGGGGAGTATTTCTGTCGCACCCTGTATAAGCTTAAGTAAAGAAAAGAAAGAAAGATAAATAAACAGTTTTCTATTCCGTATCAGTTATTTCTTTAAATAAAGTTATATATAATTTAGCTTGGAGAAGCTACAAAAAATCACTGGGAATTAGAACAGCTGTTATACATCGTTTCTTGTTCTCTACCGGACGTTTATCGTAACTCTAAAAAGTATGACATTAAATAAGGAGTATAGTTTTTTACTGTTTTGTTATCGTTGTGAAAACCATTTTGCATAACATAATATATTGTAAATAAAGAATAACTTGGACGCAAACCAACATTATTTATAAATTTAACCAAACTGTTGAGACGATAAACTACATCCGGTAGCAATGTCTCTGATCAGGCGTGGGGAGGAGCGTGGAACCACCTCTTACATGCTCTTGTTCATAGGTCCACTCTAGCTCGAATTTTTAGCGTCAGTTAGGGTCCCATCTATGGGAAAAAAAGTTAACCAGCCCACAAATGGGATCATAACACAATGAAAGTATACAAATATATTTTTACATTAGAAATACGAGCAATATTTTTGCCAGCAATACATTTTTGAAAAAGAAAATATAACCAGTAATATATCTGACTATCGACATAGAACCTATTTACAAAAATACGTCAATGAAACCTGATCTACAAACTGATTTCTTACAAAGAATACATATTTTATTCATACGAATGTGTTCTGTCTTTTCGGAATTTTTTTTCTCCTTTGAGGTTGATATGCCGTAAAATAAAATAAACCAAACAATACCTAACTGTTGGCGTCCAATCGTTGCATTGTGCATGGCGAAATTAATTTTAATTATTTCTCATATCTCTTATCATAAATGTCAGTTACATTTTTCCATCGGTGCCAGAGTCTAGCATTCGATCTCAAGTTTTCTTTCTTCATATCCTCATTGATGATAGTCAATGATCTTAGAGAAGTCTTCTGCTTTTGAATTCAGAAATATAAGTGAATGCAATTCCGACTCGTGTTTCAGGTTTCTCCTTTCGAGAGGTAACTCTTTACAATTCCTAACATTCTTGGTTCATGATTCTCACCGGTAAAAACATGTGATACCAATTGGTCCCAAATCCTCTTTCCACCGTTACTTACACAATGTCTAAAGACCTGCGGCTCGTCCTCAAGGACACATGGTACAGTGGATAAAGGTGTTGGTTAGATCCAGTGACAAGACCCAAAGAGTGTGAGTTCAATACCCGTTTAAGGCAGTGGAGAACTTTCAGAGGGAAAATTAACAGGAGATAACTGATAGCTGACATCAATCAAAACATGGCACGTGGAACTATAACAGTCTACCCCAGTGAGCGAAATAAAGGTTTCAGTTCGACATTTCAACCACCTGAAGAAGGCCGGAGCGTAACGGCCGAAACGTTGTGATAAATATGGCGACAAAGATGAAGACAATAGTCCGAATAATGTAAATAATGTACATAATACATCATCTCAGAAATATAGACAGACCCTTATATTATTCTACACCCAGCATTGCAAATCAGGAATTTAGAAAAAAAAGAAAGAGAACAGTAATTAAGGTGAGCTATGAAAAATAAGAAGTTATGGATAAAGGAACATAGCAGAAATGAAAATATTTAAGGATATTTATGACATTGATTTTCATTAGAAATGAGGATGTCTTAGTTTTACGTCCATTGGTAATCATTGTATCATATTTTCTTCTCGTAAAATCTGCCTTTCATAAAAGATATTAAATATGAAACTGAATATATTTACATCTGAAAACACAGCTCTTATTTCCAATGAAAGGATACTTGTATTTTAATCTTCTTGTCGGCTTAACTCACAACTTAGACTCAATAAGCTTAGGGAAACGTATGTAAAGTTAAAAGGTCAAACAATGAGAGAAATTGAGAATCGTTCAGTCTAGACGCCATGCAACATTAATCGGTGCCTATTCTGCTTTCATTTTTTTCTCTCACCTATTTTCTTTTTTTCTTTCTTTTATTCTAATAAATAGTTATTTATTTTATCATTCACGTTCCGGTTTTCATTGTTAGTCCAAATGAAAGTGTCATCCATTCGAATGGAAAGCGTGACAATATTTGCTGACGTTTATTGTCTGATCAAATGAAGAGTGACCCATCAATTATGAAAATCAAACTAATAACACAAAGAGAAAACAGAACCAGATATGGTTGAAATGTGGAGTTGATTGAAAAATTACTCTTCAGAAACAGACACAACTACATACATTATATATATGGGGAACTCGCTTTCGAG